>JAOBYH010058334.1:0-11943 GCA_025403525.1 Umimayanthus kanabou | reverse complement strand
GACCAAAGCATAGCTATAGCCCCAGGGTATATGTAAGGAAAGTACTATTTAAATTGTGAAAAGCCAGTATGTGGGGTCTCTCCTCCCCCTCGGCAAACCACTGATTGGTGCATTATGCAAATAAAGTTTAAAAATAGGAAAATTTTTATTTTTTATTTTATTTTTATATACCATTAAAACATTTTTAGAACTGATGCAGTTTTAATTAATGTCTTATTTCTTAATTAAGTTATGTGAAATTTCCAATACATGTAACAGTTACTTTCTTAGGGCCAGTTTGAGTGTTGTTTTTTTTTGCAGTTTGTACCTTTTAAATGCTTACAGGTAACTGTCGGTTACAATTAGTGTAAGATGGTGTTTAAGGTGACTTGCATCTGTTTTCCAGTTTTCTATATCACCAAACTTTACAAATTCATGGTTTTCTTATTTTTGATAGTAAGATTACTTAGTTTATAATACAGTACTCAAACATAGCTTCAATCTATGATGACTTAATCTTATGGGATATTCAGTGGTACAGAATAATGAAAAACAAGGGGGAACCACCTTAAGAAAAGGCTACCTTGTTAAAATACGCCTGTTATAGCCACCAGTGCCTGATTGCTTAGAAATAACAAAAAGAATACCTGCCATACTTGAAGTGAGTTCTTTTATCTAGGAAGATAAAATCGGTTGTATACATGTATGAAGAATTTTAGATTTCAAACACTCCCAAGAAGCCCAGTTATGTAAACCAGTGCTTGCCGTTGTCAGAGTCAAAAATTGCTTGAATGATATTTTTGGCCAAATATTATAAATGGTCATAAATTGCTCTCCCAAAATATTTTAGAGTCAGAGCCTTTTTTCACTCATCAATAATTTTGAAATGGCAAGCACTGGCATCCGTAATCAGTCTGTATGGAAGTAAACCTAACCAGGGGTTAACATTTTAGTCTCGGTAACTGTAAGGGTTTACTTAGTCTACTTTCCACCAACTGGTCCAGAAGGCCTAACAGGTTTTTCTTGTATGCTTTTGTTTCAGGGATTGATACTAGGATTCGATTTTCATACATTCCTCAAAATGGAAAGAAAGCCTTTCGACAGGTATACAGTAATTTGATTTTGTGTGTTGTTGTATGTTCATGAAATAAATATTTGTTTGTTAATTTATTTATTTATATACATTTTTAGGGGAAATACCAGGATTTCTCTATTTAATAATAATTATATATAATATTAACATTGAAATATAGATGGCATTTATAAATTATAATATATTCACTTTTCACACATGTTTGTAAACATGTAATAAAACCTTGCTGTAGTTATGATTCTAGAATTATTTCTTACTGCAGTACATAAATAAGATTTAAGTCCTTCATAAAACTTCCAAAGAATGGCTATTGCTAATGGGATCAGCAATGAACATTGTTCCTTAGTTTTGTGAGACATGTTGATATGTAGCAAACATGAAGCTACAACTCTAAAATTACATTCAATTATTTTATAGTGGCTGGCTGCATTCAAAGCCGTGGCCCGCTTACCTCAAGGAGTGCCGGCGCCATGGAGAAAAAGGGTGAGTTTAAAATATCTTTAATATGTAACTATTTTAATAGATCTTGAATGTGAAAGTAATATTTAATTAATTATCAATGGTAATAATTATCACATTATTAAACCATATGTGTACAGTCAAGCTCAAGTCTGAAAGAATGGCCTAAACCAATAGATCTATAGTTACTCGGGCCATAAGGCACCTAGTTGAAGTTTCGGCTTGATTCTTATTTTTCATGTTTTTTGCGTAGCGATTGTCCAGTGCATGCGTCACGTGAGATCACTTTGAACCTGCATTACCAAGGGTATCTTTAATAGTAGCACAGTAGTTGCTGGTTATGGTATCAGATTTATAATCAGCTACCCAGAGTTCAATTCCTGGTGGAGGCATTTCAAACCTTTTTCTTTTTTTGTTCTTTCCTTGAAGTAAATTTAATTTTTTCGTTTAGCATGCCACATAAACATGATATAAACAATCTACTATTAAATAATTTTCAGTCATTTAGCCAGCATGTAAGCTGGTTTGTGTTTCATTACCAAAAATTAATATTTATAATGTACGAATTGTAATGAACAAGTGAGATTGAAGTATACACTGTTTCAGACTACTTTAAAACAATTACGAGGCCTGAGTAAGGCTAGATCAATATAGCCTCTTGTTCAGTTTTACAATCCCCAACAAAGCTATCTGGACTAGAACCCGGGGATGCATATAACCGTGTTTTATGGAGAACCAAGACAGCCATGCAACATCAGACCTGTGTCACAGTGGGGCTGGATGTGAGCAAAAATGCCTGGTGTATACTGCAAATAATTTGTTTTACAAGTTGCAACACCTATTCATTAGCAAGAGATAGTTATTTAAGTCTTGTGTTTTTCATTTTAGTTGTGGCTTTGCTTGGCTGAAAGCAAACTGACTGATGTTGACTGGGAGAAGACATCAAAGTTTTGTTTTAATGAGAAAAGCAACCCTGATGATGATAACCTTGGCTCACAGATAGTAAAGGTTGGTGAGATTCAACATTAGAAAACTTGATAAACAACAGGGATGCAAACACCAGTATGCTGGGTAAAAATTAGGAGGGGGTACTGGATGTAAGTAGTGCAGGATACCGGTATTAAAAAATCTGCTAATGCAGCGATGTGAAATCAATATACTTTCTGTTCTTTGACACTGAGGAAAATAATTGTTTTTGAGTAACAATTATTCCACGAATGCACATTTGACATGAGCTTTTAGATAATGGATGAGGTGCAGGGCATTGAGTCGGCTATCATAAACTCATATATCCAACAAGTGTGAGAGGAATAATTGTTTTATTAAATACCAACCACTCGACTTTGTTTATGTTGAGGTTTTAAATGTCAACCCTTGTAAACATCACAACTGTATACTATCAATAATTATTGACTGTTTCAAAAGCTGAGGCTTCCTGTTGCCTTGCGGATCAAATTCAAGATCGCACTGTTGGTTTACAAAGCACTTAAAGGCTGCTCTCAGTCTTACATAAGTTCAGAGCTACTACACATTAAGCCTCCGGGTTGCTACACAATGCGCAGCGATGACCAACATGTCCTCTTTGCCCCACGAACTGAATGCAAAACATTTGGCAACCCTGCATTTACAGTCACCGGACCAAGGGCCTGGAATGTCTGCCACTAGCAATTCGTAATTCAGTAATCGTAGATCCATACAAAGCGAACTTGAAAATTTTTTATTTAGGCAAGCATATTCATGAGCATTTTTAATAGTTATTGAATTTTTAATTAGTTCTAGCCCATGTAAATTATAAGTTAGAAAGATTTTTTTATTATTTTATTCTATTTTTATTTAAATTGCATGATATGTTATGTAAAGTGCATTAGATAAAAATTTATATTTTTACAAACTACAGGATATAGGATTTATACCGTGAGTGGACAGCCATTCAGATTACCAGAAATTCAATATGCAATGTTTGGTAGTTATTAAATTACAAATATACCAAAACAATGAATATGCAAAATCACAAATTAACCCTCCCTTAGGTTTAGGGGAGGGGTGGGTGGATCGTTGCCCAGAAACCTCTGTTGATCCATGTTGATTGTACCACGGTAACTGTAACTAGTGTTGTTTTATATTAACTATCATTATAGGACCTACATCGGACAGGCTGTGGGTGGTTTTGTAATCAGGACACTCCAGAGGAGCGTGCCATATTAAAGCGTGTTTTGCTGGCTTATGCCAGGTGGAACAAGTCAGTGGGGTACTGTCAAGGGTTCAACGTTATTGCCGCCTTGATTCTCCAGGTGATGGAGAGGGTGGAGGAGGATGCTTTGAAGGTAAGCCAGTGTCAGAGGAATTCTCACCTGAATAAGTTTTCCTGATCTCAGATTGTCAAGATCATTTTATAGGGGGATTTCCATATGTCTGGTCAGGCCTGACAGAACATTGTTAATGTAAAGACAAAGGTGTGTGTGTGTGTGTGTGTGTATGTGTGTGTGTGTGTTTTCTTGCCATAAGTCTCCATATTCCTGTGTTTTTGTCAAGCAGAAAAGCAGAACTGAGCAGTGAGCTCTTATCTTTTAGATTTTAGATTTTTATGGCCTTGAAAATGTCTTAAAACTTGTCAAAATTATCCTTGATGTCTTAAAAGGTCTTAAATTTGGTTGAAAAAAACTTTACCATTTCTCATGGTCAAGGTTTTTGAAGACTGTATAACAAGAGTTTTGATGCAAGTACTCAACAATTGTTACAAGTATATTCATTTAGCAGTCAACTGATGCCATGTGTTGCATGTAGAAGGGGCTCATTACTTTCCTTGTTTTACACCAAAACCTTAGAAACTATTGTTGCATGATAGAACAGAAGTTATGTAGTTTGAATAAAGATTGAAGATACTTTATTTCTTAAATTTTCAGTTATAAATTCAGGTATTAAAATGTCTTAACAGGTCTCAAATTTTGTGAGTTATTAGCTGCAGAAGCCCAGCATCCATCAACAAGGGCTTTTCTGCCCCAAATAAGTTCCCATACTGTAGTCGTTGTGTTCCATAGAGTGTGAGAACTGATCCGTTCTGACCAGACCAGACAAATGGATTTCAACTTCCCATGGGTTATTACTCAATTGTTGTTGAACTCAGTTTCGTTTCTTTTGTATTTCAGGTTATGATTTGCCTGGTGGACCATATTCTTCCCGCTAACTACTTCTCCAACAACCTGCGAGCCTTGTCTGTGGACATGGCAGTGTTGAGAGACCTAATGAGAGTGAAGCTACCTCGGCTATCCAAACACCTGGATGACCTTCAGGCCCAGGCGCAAGCCCAAGCACAGAATGGCACGGGCACAGTGTATGAGCCCCCCCTGATCAACGTGTTCACTATGCAGTGGTTCCTTACCCTGTTCGCAACGTGTCTGCCAGAGGAGACTGTTCTGAGAGTGTGGGACTGTATTCTCCTGGAGGGGTCAGAGGTGCTACTCAGGGCAGCACTTGCAATCTGGGCCAAGATTGGAGAGTAAGTATCTCCCAAACACAAATGTTATTTCCTGATTTATCCCTTATTGCAATAACTCCAAACAACAACTGTATATACTGTTCAGAACTAGCTAGAGAATTCACAAGCCCAGCCTGTTGTATTTCAACAACAACACAAGTGGAAATTGTAAATTGTAGTTGGTTGATCATCCTGATTGGTGTAGTCCTGAGAAGTGCTGATTTTTGCCGTGACTGATCAATGTTTGGACAACCTGTGCAGTAAGGACGTAGCCCTATTGTCTCTTATTGTGATCGTTCAACAAAGCAGCTCTTTTGTATTTGCTTGGTTGTGTATTGTTTTGAGGTGTTGGTTGTTATTGTCGTTATTGTTCGGTTAGCGAATCAAAGAGCCGCTTCCAGCAGCTACTGGTCGACCCAACCTGTGCGGACGTCGTCTTCATTGACTCTCAAAATGACTTCCTCACAGGTTGTTGAAACGTCAGTCACAACCAACAACAGTCCTTCTCAGGACTACACCAACCCGGACGATCAATCAGCTACAAACATTGACTCACCTGAGTTCAGGCCGTTCACTGTACTAACTAAATGCAAGGAAACTTAAACAAAAGGCGAAAAAAGAAAATGAAAATGAAGCTTCAAGTCTTTGAAAAGAAGACCACAATGTCTGTTTTGAATTTCTCACTTTGCTTAGATATCTTTCAAAACTACAATCTTGCCCCTTTGATTTTAATACCTACAATGCTTTAAGTTGTTCACGGGGGAATTCAGGAAATTTTTTATCGTCTCATTGTTTGCCTTGTAGACGACTGGAAGACGTTGAAACAGCAGACGAGTTTTACAGTACAATGGGCGTGGTGATACAAGATGTACTGGCGGGTGAAGTGGTTGATGGTAGATCACTAACACAGGTAATGGGTTTGACTTGCCACGAGTCGACTAACTAACAACTAACGACTACACAAATACAATACCAGACAAGCACAAGAGTGCAGAACACCTTTTTGCCGTACTAATATCAAACAACACACTATCCTCTATGAATGAGTCTTTCATATGGAGTTCTCTTCCTTCTAATATAAAAGTCTTCAAGAACTATCAAAACATTCAAGCCAAGCTTCGATACTATCTACATTCAAATCAAACATATGAACATGTAGCGTTTCCTTTTTCTCACTCTGAACAATAACAACATATTTACATTTCAAATTTCATTTACATTCACAATGTTTTTTCCTTTTCTTTTTCTTTTTCTCTTTTCTTTTTTCTGCCGTTCTTTTGTGCAAATCCATTCAGACACCAGTGCCATAAGCTGCCACTACTTGTAACTTTACAGTTGCAATGAGGAGCCCCAAATCTTGTAAACTTTGCGGTTTCGTGGGGGTTCCTCGCCACACTTCTGTTAACAAAACTGTAAATATTTCACAAAAAAATATAACATTCAATCGCTGGTGAAATTAATGAAAAAAAGTTCGAGTTATCGGGAGTTCAAGTTATGGTGAGTTCAAGTTATGGGAAATTCGAGTTATGGGGAGTTCGAATTATGGGGAGTTCGAATTATGGGGAGTTCGAATTATTGGGAGTTCAAGTTATGGGGAGTTCAAGTTATGGGAAATTCGAGTTATGGGGAGTTCGAATTACGGGGAGTTCGAGTTATCGAGAGTTCAAGTTATGGGGAGTAAATTAGTAAGAAAATGGCTTGATGGGAGAACGATTTTAAGGACCAGTCATTTTCATGGCTGGGGTTGAAGAAAACATTTTCCTTCTCAGACATGTTTTACCCAACCTGGTTTTGAGACTTTTCTCAGTACAAACGACTGTTTATAAACCTTTTAACTGTAAAACTGGATAAAAAATAATTGCTGGTCATATTATGATGATGACTGGTCCCTTAGTTCGACTTAGCGGGAGGTTCGAGCTGTGGAGGGTTCGAGTTACCGAGAGTCCTGCAGGTCATTTCAAGTTGTGAACATTTTGTAATACATGTTCCAAAGTGTACGTAAAAAATATCGTAATGTGGAAAAGTGAAACAGAAAACGACAAAGAGAAAAGGCATCGTCGCAGATGTTGTAAACAGATCAACGAGTTTCGTAATTTTAGTTTTATTTTCAAGTCTTTATACATGTATTCATTTAGTCCTTCTAAGCGTACCAAACTCATATTAGTTTTAGTTCAAATCCGCTAGCAAAGCAGATAAATTTTCATAGTTTTTTTAAATCATATCTTGCCTTAGATCAAAACGAGGACTAAACACAAAACAAAATGTTGGAAAAGGTTTCCACTCGTAAATAGTATAAATAAACGCTATTTTTCAAGACTAAAGAGATGAATTCGTCAACTCAATAAATAAAAAAGAACGTTTTTGAAACAAAAGACATCTACGTTTTTTATTTTACCGATTAGTCAGGATGTGTTTGTAAAATGCGAAAGAAACAGATGTCTACAACACTTCTGTAAAAGTTTTGGAGTTTGAATTATATGTATGTTTTCATCTTCACATTGTTTTTCCGAGAATGAAACTCTTTACTCGAAATCGTTTGTTTGTAGTTACTGACATGATTTTTGGAAAACGTGTATCGCTCAAAGTTGAGTGATTTAAAAATCATATTACAATAGACTTAACACGAATCGAATAAAAGATGCTTTGTGATAGAAAGTGTAATAGTCTATTTAATACAAACTAATAATTAAAGTCTTCTAAAAGATGTTAACTAAACTTATTATCACTAGACCTTCTTGGAACGTATAGTTTATTTAACATTTGGCCCAACTGTCGCCTTTCAGAACGTTTATTCGCTCGCCCCGTTCCCCCTGCCTGGTCTTGTCGAGCTCAAGGAGAAATACACCTACAATATCCACCCCTTCTCGGGCGTGGCACAAGGCAGAGGGTCGTCCCGTCCCGGACTTGGCAACCTGTCTAGCGATGAGGACGACGACGATGCAGACCTGGAGAATATTGGCTGTCTGGGCGTGTTAATGCCCTTCTCTGAAATCGCACCTAGTAATACAACGAGAAGCTTAGCAGAACACGAGGGCAGTAGACACGACGCTAGTGACATTGCTGCGGCAAGTCCTGGGGTTTTCGCTACGGACAGTTACGCGCCGCTGCCGTACACTACGCGACAATTTCACTCGAGAACTGCACAGCGGGTGCAACACGAGCTGTCATATCTGCAGAAGCAGTACGCAAGGATGCGGCAAATGCAACAACAGGCTGTGGTCGTATTCACGGAGGCTACTGTCAAACAAATGAAGGACTCGGACAAACCGAAGAGTCTACCTTCGGCCATAAATCATTTGTTTGTATCCGCCACGCGGCGGAAGAATAACAGCGGGAAATCTCCCCAGAGGGAGGGGGAGAGCCCCAGCCCAACAGATGAACAATGCGTAGATAATGCTAAGGAGGAAGAGACTAAACTGAATGTTTATGAGCGCGAGAGTAGACAGCATTTGCACGAGCTGTTCCGTGGCGAGCACAATGGAACTGCGAACAAAGAGAGAATACAAGAGACTGCCAACAAACACAGTTCAGCACTCAAACTTAAGCATATTGGACTTAACGGCGAAGTGTCTTCGATCTCTGTTGCTTCTACGGAGTCAAAGTCTAGTGCGGTGGAAAAATCTCCTTCGGCTATCACAAACAACAAGCCTGGAAAAATCACTGTAGTTAATTCGTTCAAGCTGCCGAGCGGTAGAAAGAATGTTTCATCGAACTTACAGGTTCTTGACCGGAACAGTCCGTCTGTGTTCGCCTCGTCAAAAGCGGAAGTCCGTGTCACAGCAACAAAGACAACACGGACGGCAAACACGAACTCCAACTTGAAACCCTGGATGCTTGAAGAAGACAGTCGTTGCACTTATCCGACGAATTTCAGACCCTTTCCACAGAGGAACAAAATGGTACCTCGGAGTAAGGTGTTATACGGAAATATCTCGGACAAAGGGTCCAAGAGAATGGACGTTTTCCGAGTGCGTTCTCAGCCGGTTAATGGGGGATTTCTGGGGGATAAGTCTAGCTAGCGGTCGTAAAAAAATGGGAGAAATTTAGCCCTTTCAGCCCCAGTTTATCAGTATGTAAGTTTTGCTTACATTATCCATGCAGAAGATGTTGTTTTGTAATGAGAATAAAGCAAATGATCATATACAGCGATTTATCCAAGATGAAAAGTAAAATTCTCCTAACCTGTTAATAAGAAAACTATAGAAACAGTTTAGGAGAATTCGGCAATATGTCTTATGGGGTGTTTGGAGCTGAGAGGGTTAATGCTTTCGGTATTTTAAATGGATGCAATTCTTATTACGCTTTAAATGTTGTCTAGTGGATTCCCTTATACGAATCTTAACAACGTTCGATATGTGCAATTTTTTATTTTACCCTAAGGTCTCGTGCAACACTATACCGGATAGGATTTCGCGCCAACAAACAAATCGTTCCCTAACTTATAATAAGTTACACCACGTTACAGTGTAAACAGTATCTGACACGTGACATCACTTTCGAAAGCGTTGCGTCTCGCGTGTTTTGGAAAAACTCTTCCAAGTGTAAACAGAAGGCCTATCCGCTATGGTTTTTGTTGTGGCACGAAAGCATGCCGATATATTGTAAACGAGTCCTCACGTTCAAGTGTGCCGGGAAAATCCTTTCAAGTGTAACCAGAAGACCTGCCCGTAATTGTTTTTACAACGGCACGAAAGCTGTCTGGTGTAGTGGAGAAAGAAGGCCGAAGTGTCATCAAAATTTGCATTTTAATTTTTTGACGGTTCTTTTTTTACTGAATTTATATTAATTCCGGTCAAATATGTCATCTCTAAGTCTCTTATCAATAGCCTCATGTCGAGACCACTCGACGTGACGTCATTGTTTGCGAACAATGGAGCGTAATTAGGATTGGGTCCTAATTCCACGATAGTTGGATTGAAATAAGGTCATTACACAAAGCATTAAAGTTAACTTAATTGTATATTTTTTACCTGTTAAAAGTGGTTCATTATCAACAAAAGATATTTTGTACGAAAATCAGTTAGTTAAAATGCAAGGTTCGCATGTGTGGTCAAACGAAACAGTTTTAAAACTTGCAGTATTCAGTTAAGATTCTTCGCGGTCAGTTGAGACGTAGTTTCGTTTAAAGCGATCCTCGTTTTTGCTCAGAAATAGAACCTATGACTGTCCCAATCGCTTGACAAAAAATTCTACGACAGAGACGATCCTTACGTCAAAGACGATTATATGGAAACCAGGCTTAAGATCAATCAGAAACATAAGAAATTGAAATAACAAAGGAAAAGACAAAGGAACGCTAACGTGAGCTTGTTCCATCTCGTCGCACACTAGGTATTCCTTTCTCTTTTCCTCTGTTAGTTAAATATCTTGTGCTTATCCCACAATTGTAAACCAGGTTTAAGCAGCTATTACGGATTCATCTCTACGAGAAAGATGCAAAACAATTTTTAAGGCTTAACTAGCGAAGATAATTCACTGCACGCTAACATGCACCAAACCGAGCAGCTGGACACCATTGAATTCCAAGCTATAACGCGAGAAACACTGGATTGGGGTTTTTTTGAGAACGCAAACATCGATACACAAATTGTCTGCTATTAGCTTGTTTTACAACCAGGGTCGATTCGCACTCGTTCATACCCAGCAAGAATTGGTGTCGGAGAGGTGTCAAACGAAAGAAAAGAGAAAATTCAGTAATTTTTGGCTGAGTCGTAACTGTACCAGCTGCTTAAACTTCCTAAAGCCTGGTTCACACTTGTGAAATAAGAATAGCACAAGCACAAGAAATTTACACAAAGGAAATGACAAAGGAACATCTGGTGTGCGACGTATTTCAAGATGGGGACACGCAGTAACTTAAAATGCGAGGAATAGTCAATTCGAGTAATAGTCAAACCAAGTCGCTGGTGTTAGCTCTGTTACAGAAAAAACGATTTTTAACTGCCAATACCATATAAAAGAACGGAACACTGCGGCTTAGAAGATGAAAGTTTTAATTTCTCCTGTTGATAGCAAAATTTTATCACTCGAAATTTTCTTTCAAGGAGATTAAAGTGAGGTTTCCACATGATTATTGAGGATCCGGTCGTTGGCGATCGCAGGAATAGAACTGGATCCTGGCTTTCACGATGGTGGGAGATCGTTGACTGTTTTCGTAAAAATGACGTTGTTTTCGACAATATGATCGTTCACGATCGCAGCAAAGTTTCGGTGATCCCCAGCGGATGCTATCGATCCTAAACGATCATATAGAAATAGGCTTTGTAGTCAGTAAAGCTCTACTCTAAGAACGAAAGATCCCATTGGTTATTGAACAATAACGGTAACAGTCAGTTGGGTTACTTGTATTGGCTTTTTATCCAATGAGATATTTCGTTCCGTCGGAGCAGAGAGCGACTCTTTAATAGCAGTTTGTACTGCGTTTCCGCCTTATAAATATGTATATATATATAGTTTATGTACATTTACTGTATTTGAAGGCAGGTTTTAACGCAAGAGTTATTTTGTTCAAAAATTATACATGGGATCAAATCTAGCGGGGTGAATCTACACTGGACTGTCGCTTCAGCGCGGGTTGGAATAATTTATTGCTTTAGTAAGAAATATATTTACTGCATCTTTGAAAAAGTCAAGCGGAATTGTGTTGGAAGACGAATGACATATGAGTACTGCGCGTATCAAGAGTTTCCCGCCAACGCTAGTACACTTTTTTTTATATAAGAATGTCTGTTTTTTGGGCTGAGGCTGAATGTTCTTAAATATTTTAAGGATTTCAGCCTCATTATTAAGCCAGCCACATTATTAATTCAGAAACAGAAACTGCTACAGAAACCCAAAGGGTAACTGGTTTGTGGAAAAATATGATACACTCGAATGAAGAATAAATTGGGCCCCCGGGAGAAAACTCACGGCTATACATATGCACCTCATTAACTCG
>JAOBYH010058223.1:0-11944 GCA_025403525.1 Umimayanthus kanabou | reverse complement strand
TTAATGAATGGTGGGAAAACTTTAGAATGACAAGAAAGAACCTCTTTAAGCTAAAGCTGCCAAATATTGAATGTAAATAACCACCTAAAAACGCCTAAAAACGCTATAGTGTGGACGCAGAACATTTTATCCGTTTCATGTGTGGACTCAAAACATTTGTTCCGTTTTCGCTCTCAAAGTTGCGTTTTCAAATTTATCCGGCATAGTGTGGACGAGGCCTAAGTAAGTACTGATAATCTGATAAGATGTTACGTCTTATGATAAGACCAGTAAAGAGAAACCCGTCTCATTTCCATAGTTTCCATGTGCTATGTGTGTACATAGGATGTTTTAGCCTAATTCGAAACGTTTCTCTTTAAAGGTTTCGGTTATAAATAAACCTTCTCGACTGTGGGCCACCTCAGTTGTGTATATTATGTGTGTATAGTTTCCCGGTATAGTGAAGGTTCCAATCTTCCGACTCAGAAGACTCACCTAAAACCTTAACGGACACAAACACATTCGGGTATTTTAAAAGAGCGGGATTAAACCAAAATAAAAATGATACGAGCTGAGCAAGTAGGAGTGCAGGGGGTTCCGCAGGGATCCAAAAAAGGGCATAAAATGAAACATTTTTGCACTTGGTGGGTTTTATAGTGTACGATATTGACTTTATCAACAAAAAATTGATTTGACCGGATGGCGACTCAGATACTCTATTTTGGAATAAGATATATTGGCCTAGTGAAATGAGAAAACTAAGCCGTTTTTGATCAACAAACTTTGAGCTGATTCTTAGTATTAGCTGAGAGAAGCCATTCAGACTAGATTGTTTAGCCATTAGTCTACATCAAGGTGGCTGATGGGGAAAGGTCTAAACTGAAACAAAGACAACACCAAAACTTCCATGACCATGCTTTCCTTGAAAGCATATCAAAGTTGAATAAAATCCAGTTGAGAGATACAAAACTATCTTACCGACAAACGCTCTATCTTAGCGCTTTTCATCGCTTTTACTTGGGATGCTTGGGATATGTATGGTATGACACGGTGCAAACTTGGTACACGTTCTCTCTGAATAGCCGTCGTATTTTCTGCTTTTAATAGAAACAAAGCTGCGGTTTGCTGGGGGGCGTGACAGTACTTATACTTAATTGTTTTATGCAAGAAATCCAGCCTTCATACCAGAAGCAAAACGTATTAGTTACTGACATACGTTACTGACAAACGCCAGCGAAGAGTCGTTTGTTCTTAATTGAAATATAAATACAGGCAAGGAAATGGTTTCGCTGAAAGCCCATACGGTCTGTAATATATTTGTGTGTTAATAATTTCAATGTCAAAGTCATGCATGCATGTGAACCTTAATAAATGTGTATACCACAGGAGTGATTGCAAAGTCTTCTCACTCCATCTAGCACTTTCTACATTTATTTATTATGCACTTGGAAATGTATATCGTAGTCTCGGTGACAGCTGCTGAAAGTCACGGAATACCTTTGTTTCATCGCTATGTACACGTGAACCTTTCGGAAACTTTTTTCGCCGCTCAGTAGTTTGTTCTTGGTCTGCTTTCAATCAATTCTAATTCTCCGAACGTACGGACAAGGATTTTCTCCACGTCAGGGCTTCGCTGACGTACGTGTCTGGACGATTGGGTGTCATTGACTTTTTGTCTTCAGATACGCAGTCTGTTAATCTCTTGTGGTTGAAGGAAGGCAGATAAAATAACAGCGACGAAAACCTCGAGGTTCGCGTACCATTTAGCAGCGGTAAGTCAAAAACCTAACTTATCTATTACACCAAGGAGAAAAGTTAATTCTTCCAGCAGATAATATATGTGATTATATTATTATTAGCAAACTAATTTCAAGATGAACTGAAAGAAACACGTTTACTGGTACTGAGTCATGAATGTATGAACAAGAACTAAAAGTAAAAATGTTCGTAAAACGCTTCAATAAACCTAGACACGACTCGTAATTATGCACTTGTCCTATTTTACTACGGCGTCAAGGCATAACACAGACAAAATCACTCTTACTTTCAACTGAGGAAAATCCAGATTAGTGTATTGGACTACAAGGACAAATAAGTACTAATTTAGATCGACAAATTCTTCAGTGACAGTGCTTCGCAAGCGTCAAAATATGCCGGATTAAAATTCAGAAAAAATGTTTTGCCCTAATTCCATCCCATAATGCAATGTAGCATGCGAAAGGCTCATTTATAAATGTATTGCCACTCATTCTCCGAGATCATCAATGGTTTTAGTAAACAAATTATCACTTCATCCAAGTTTTCAAAAATGTAGCATTGAGACTTCTGTTAAGAGTTCGAAAAATGTACACAAATTTCTACGTCATAGTAAAATAGGTCAATCATGAAAACATTGGCGTTCTTCGGCCATTTTCTGTTTACGTCTCTTTTACGTGACATAAAACGCTTACGGTGCGAAATCCATAAACAGATATATTTGACTGTTTGCGTTATATGACTGGGGTATTTACTAAACCAACAAGAGACTACATGTAGCTTAACTCGGGCCTCATCGTAAGCTTGGTAATTAATAGATTGAAGCAGGGTTTAGTTCGATCTCACTTGTTAACTACAATTTGCACAACATTTGAAAGGAAGTATGAATTACCTTACATGAATTGGAACGCAAAGCGCATGTTAATGAATGCCCGGCAAGAATTTGGTAGATTCATTTTATCAGTCATAATTATTTGCTACAACGCTTCTGATGCCTATTAATATGATTTTATTTCACTTTAAAGTGAAAAGTAAGCAAAAAGGGGAAAAAGGCTTTATTTACTTTAGGGAAAAATGTAAAAAAGAAGAAAAAGTTTGACTGGACACGTCCCTGTCGGAAATCGAACCCAGGTCCTGTTGACTCGAACTGCTTTACCTTAACCATTGCGCTAGTCTAACTGTTATTACTGTTGTGCGAAGCGAGAAGCATCCAGCATCGACGTTTTTAGGAATCGTTTACGGTTTCCACTGTTTCTGCCCCTGCGGTCCACCCCGCAGATTTTTGATCAAGGGAAGAGGTAAATTATCTGGAATTACTGACCGCTGCACTCACCTCTCCCTCCAGAGTTCAACATTGCTACGGCATTTATACTGTGGCCTATCAGCCAAGTCTTAAAACTTTTGTTATGCTTGGCGTTATCACACAAACAAAGGAAATTTATATAAAAACTAAATGGAGACACGAAGCGGGCGGCTCCCAAGCCCAAGTAATAGGAATTTGCGTGATGACGTCAGTACACTATAACTACCAGAATGTTCTCTCTTATTCAACATGAGGATAGTAGCTAGAACAATTGGCACTAATTATTTTACAAAAGGAAGTGGACAGAGTTTTCTGATAGTTGTAGTACGTGACGCCATCATGTGAGTGCTCCATTACAAGTTCATGCAGAGGAAATCTGAAAGGCACGATCTCTTCAACCAGCTTTAATCAGCCAAAGTCTCAAATATAATGTTTTAACAGTGAAAGTTATTCAGAACTAGTTGTTATTAGTTTCCTCTACGAAATGAAAATACGCTAATCAATCTCTGCAAAACAGAACTCAATACGGGAAGTTGCTATGACGTATGGATGTAATTAAACTTGTAGGTGTGTCCATTCGTTTCCTTTTGGGAAATGGTTTGGTGTTTACAACAAAGTGCACGAACAAAACGCATCAAAATAAAGCTATGTGTAACTGTATTGGTTTGTGTCTATTTGAAAAATACCTAGCAATTCTCTGCATCAAACAAAATGTTTCAGTCCCACATGCACGTTTTTCGGTCGTTTTTGTTCAGTTCAAGATCTGTAATCAAAAATTATCGAAGAATGACTTCTTGCCCAGAGGACATTTCTGTATTGTGATGAAAAACATTGAATATTCGCGATTATCTCGGTCATGTCATTGCTCTGTCATACCTTGAATTCAATCCTAAATCTAAAATATAGTAACAACAGCTTCTTGATCATTGGAAGTCTTAACATTTTCTTGACCACCTTGTTGTCTTCTTGTACATTGCCATCGAGGACAAAAGCTCCCCAGGTGAATACAAATAAGCGTCAGATATGAAAAAACCTTTAAGCTCCGAAAACATTACTTTTGAAAATCGATAAATTATCATGGTCAATAGCTCTCGCGATAACGAGGTAAAGTTGTAAATCCGTAAAGCCTTATCAAAGCTAATTCTTATCCATTCACTCCTTCCGCTCGGCAAAATCTTTGTTGATTTTTTACATACCATTATCGGAACGTAAAGTTGTGTATATATTTTACTTTCAAACGGGCTTGAAAAACAACCGACCTTTTATTTTTAGAAATGCTCGTTCCCTGTCACAGAAAATGAGTAACTGTGGGCGTTTGGGGTTTGTATTAAACTGTCATGTACTGGTAACAAAAAGAAATTCTGCTATAACCAGCTGAAGCAACCATTCTTGTGTGTTGTTTTATCTTTTTGCAGCAGCAAAAAGTAAACAAACTCTGCATCCAACTTCAGATGACTTAATATTAACAATAATAATAACAATGATAATAATAACAATAACATAAGCTCTTATTGCCCATTAAAAAATCTCAATGACCTGATCTCATACCATGACACTACCATTGGAAATATTTTATTCAAACGAGATGTCTTTTTCGGATAAAATGTTCTCGTGGCTATGATTGCGTGGAGCATAATCGTAGAGAGAACGCGTTATGGCAGGTGGTTTTACAACTGTCAGGGGATGTCAATGCGCATCGAAGAACGAAGTTTTCTATAGTGAATTGACAAGTTGTGCTTTAAATAAATTACCACAAAATAAACTCACCGCGGACACCAATGAACAGAATGAAGCTTTCCCTTTTTCTCCAAAACAAGAATCGTGTACAATGGTCTTCGTGAGTTTACTTATGCCCTTATATGGATTTTAATTAATTAAAATATTCCCCCAAGGATTTTCTCCCAGCAGGGTCCCTTTCTCAAATGTAAACGAAATGTATTTGAAATTTTATAATTGAGAACTTCTTTGACTTCCTTCCTGTAATTTCTCGACAAATCTCGTTGGTTTTGCATTCAAAAAGTATGGAGTTTTACAGCATGACTGTGTTAGCTTCCTCGCTCAGCACGATTTGACGCTGGGGTAAATAGACTGTTGTAAATACTGCCATCCATTACCTACTTTGTCCACTCAAAAAGTTGATTTTTAACCAGAGTTGACTAAGAAACTAACCTAAGCTTAGTTTGAAAACTATGTCATTATATTTAACTGCAGCGAAAACACAATAGTTTGATAAAATGCCCGTTTTCAAAGAAGCCACGACCGACAAAAACTATATTGTTCTTTTTCAATCATAATTTTTTATTTCAGCTTGTGTAGACACTGCGAATGACACGAGAAGCATAGCGTTAATTCAAAGAGCCCTCTTCACACACCGCGACTTTCGAGCTGACTAAAGCTATCATTACTTCTTAAAAATGTTGACGAACAGCATATTGGGAGAAATTGCAAACTGACAGATGTCAATAAAACGGCCCGAATCGTACTTTAATTGGGTGCAACACAGCACAAAGATAACATGCCGACAACAATGTTGGAACACGAAAGTCCCTGCAATCAAGACCTCCGCGGCAGACAAGACAAAGAGAGCAGATGTAAGCAATCGCTTGACCAACAGACGAGATATAATTCTTGCTCCTCAGAAACATGACACGTCTGTCACGGATAGAACAGATTCAGAGAATGGCAAAACCGTGGCAAATACGTTTTTAAACTACAGAGTCCTTGACTAATTAAGTGGCAAAACCAGTACTTGGGAGGGCAAGTTACTAGGGAAACTATGGAAGATCATAGAGAACGAAAGTTCATTCAGTTAGCGAAGGTTCTCACAGGATTCGATAATTTCAACAAAGATCGTGTAAGTACTTTTTTAAGCTAAATGAGTAACCAAGATAGCCTAGGTCAGTGGGTGTTGAGCTTGGAAATTTCCAGACGCTGCCAAAACATTACCATTTGTGTGAAGACAGTATTGGTGAGCGTTGTCCTTCTTCATTGGAACTGTTTCCCAAAACTGGTCATAAAAGTGTGTTAATTATTTAATTCATTGTCCTCATACTGCATCATAGATTATTCCTTTATTTTCAGTTGAAAGGAAAATATGTCAGACTTGTGTACACTTGAGGGAGCTCTGTGTTCTGACAGCCTACATGCGGCCCCTTTAAACTTTTGCGCCAAAGGCGGTATTGTATGAAGTTCAAGACCTGAGAACTATGCGTTAAAAAAGACCTATCAGCAGGCTTTGGTTGCGTAAAACACGCGATTAAGCCTCGACGTTTACTTTAAAAGTTAGATCGCACTTGTTGAATACCACACTTTACAAAGAAATTAAAAGGCCGCATTCGAAAAGTGATTGCATGGAAATGTCAACAACCTCGGATAAATTGCGATTTTCTGCAGGATTTTCGAATTCGTCAATTTGTGTCAACGTAGATTTCGCTTGTTTTGCTACCCTTAGTGCCTGTTTCAACCGAAATTACAAAGTTGTAAGCTGTAATCAAACACGGCTCTACTTCTAATTAAACACTTCTGATTCGAGTTGCATATGGGAGATCAAGAGAATTTTGGCAACAAAAATGAATAATATGCAAATTAGAGTATGCTGATATGACTAAGATGCAGATGGAAGGAAATTCGGCTGGCAACAGTCGGTTAGACTTAAAGTTTCAGCACGGACAGAAAATAGTTATCAATTAATTTTGTTTTCTGAGAAGAGGGGAAAATACAAGAAATAACTGCATTTTAAGATTTCAAAATTTCGATTGAAAGTCGCCCGCCGACTGTTATAATATTTTCTTCCTTTCGAAATTAAATCGACCAATTAACAAATCCAGTTCGTATCCAGACCCCTTGCTATCTGTTTGAAGGGAAGTTTTTATGACCTAGAAAGTTGTCGTGCGAGTCCAAACAGGTATATCAACGTCCACACAGTCATAATGAAACAAGTGGCAATTTAAGGGAGGGAAACAAGAATACCTATTTCAGTTTTCATTTTAGCGAAAACGTCATTAATCAGTGCTGTTTTGACAAACGAAACCTGCTTCCGGATGTAATTATTAATGTTTTAGGTCGTAGAACTAGAAGTACAGTGCTTGAAAATTACATCTTTGAACAGCCTGTCTGCTTTTTATTTAGACCGCATACCCTACTGTTAATTCTAAAATGAGCTGCAACGGTGACAGTTTTAAAAAATTAAGAAAGTGAACAAAGTGAGTCCATCTTCTTGTTGATCAGTGGGTACACTGACATCGATTGGTGAATTATTGCTAAGCTACGCGCGGTATGTTGATGTTCTGCATGTACATTTTGAGTACAAGATATTGGATTACTATTTATCTCTCTGTCATGTCAAAGATGAATTTTTTTCCTGATTTAGGTGAAGAAACAGTCGCTTTTAAACCTTTTTTCAGAAAAAAAAATCTTGCGAAAACAGGTGTTTTTAGTGGAATATTATGGTCCAACTAGTCGCAAACCACTCCATGCAACATGTTCATTTCTTTCGGGAAACCCGAAGGGCTCCATTTAAATGTTGACTGATCATCAAGGGAGCTGGCTGTTTATTTCAATTCTAAAAACACAAACTGACAAAGTATCAGCTATTAAAACACAACCTTAATATTACAAAATTGACGGCTGGTGAGTGGTGCAAAACAAAGTCTGACTATAGCTGCTTGAATCATATAAGCCCTATTTATAACCGTTTTGTGTGACTTCAACCTCTTTTAGGCACAGATTCCTATATTCTTTTAGTTTGAAAATTATATTAGTAATAGTAGTCACCATTTATTAGACGTAGAAACTGTTAAAGACTTTCCTAAGACTTAGTTCAGACCTTTATCTCGATATTATTGTTGAGGTTTTTGCGGTGTAGAGCTGCGTTTGACTTTCAACCTACCATGTTACGGCTATCGTTTCATCGGAAGAGTCAGAACCTCCATATTAAAATTAAAGTGCGTTTAAAACCTAATCCTTCTGGCTGAAGTTCTAACGAAAACAACAGCTCTTTGAAAAAAATATTTCCCGTTATTTTTTTTCCATATTTAGGCTTGAAATAGGTTTAAAACCCGCTTGGTGAAATAGTTAACCGAGAACAGATTCTGTTATGCTCAGTATTCTTTCTGATTGATTCGGCTTGTGTATATGTTAATGTGTCATATGGGTGTGAAGCATGATGTCTCGCGGGAAATGTGTTAAATATTAATCATTCTGTGCCGTCAGTCAGTGACACATTGTTTATAGGAATAATTTTGAATTTGCAATCTGTGCTCCGTTTCAGGGATGTGATTAGTGGACCGTAAATCGCCGAAAATCAGTGCATTCAGGAACAGGTTTATCGACAGTGGATTTGGATTTGACGGATGAAGAGGTTGGTCTGGATGAACTTCATCAACTGTTAATTGCGTGTTGTACTTGTATCTGAATCCTGTTGTTGGGAATCCGATCCTTTGGTGCTTCAATGTCGAGAATCGTGTGACAATCTGGGCAGAGCACTCAAGACTGAAACCTGTTGTGGTTGCTTCAAGTAATTCGAAGTGTTATTGGCTTTCTTGTATTCAAAGTGGTCAACTCTGAAATACTCAGTCTCGTAGCCGACAAATGTCAAGGCAGCCATTGTAGATCATTTTCAGTACTGTAGGGGGATCGCGAACGAATGGGAAAGAAATATCGTATGACACGACAGTGATCTTCACCGTACTTTTCAACCTTCCAGACCGTAATCCGCCGACAACCTTTTGTTTAAAAAGCGGCTAGAAGTCATCCGGTATATTTATGTCAATGTTCTTCAAACCAATGCCATAAGAATCACTTTGTTATCCTTGGTCGAGCCGTTTGCGAACTATGCTGAGGTGGCTTCCTGGTCTTCTCTTATGGATCACTGCAGCTTTGCACGGGCAGGTTACCGAAAGTCGAGAATATAAGCTGGGCCTACTAATACCTTACTCGAAGTGTCAGCGTGTGTATACGTTCGGGTATTATTGTGGGGACAATTATGCATCTGCAATTTCCGTCGCCGTGGACAAAATTAACTCGGACTCCAGCTTGCTCGTCGGCCATAATTTAACTTTTATTTGGGATGACACATCATGCGAGGAACTTATCGCAGTGAAGAAACAGATCGAACAAATGCGAGCGGGGGTAGACGCTTTCATTGGTCCTGCGTGCAAGTGTGAGACTGCCGCTACAAATGCTGCAGCCTACGATCTTTCTATGATATCATACGTAAGTATAATTCCATATTTTTGTGATAACTCATGTACCTAGCGTGCGAACCGACTCAACCAGCTGCGGCTGACATGATATTGACAGAGATAGACAAACACCGGCCATTACAGCTTCTTTCAGAAACAAATATTTCAAAATGCATACAGAGTAGGTTAAGCTACAGTGCTGCTTTTTGTCTTTCGTTTTAGAGAGAAAATCATATCCTCTCAAGTACCTAGGTGGTGAAAGAAATTAACAGCGGAACGACCATAGACCATACACTCGCAATTTCCTTCCTCTCAAGAAATCTATATTTGTTTTCTATTAAGTGGCTGGGTCGCGTCCTACTATTTTGTCGTTAAGTTACAATAAATTGGTATTCGGTGCATGCTAAAAACAATGCCGAACAATATTAAAATCAGTAACGCTGTCTTAGGAAGAAAATGGCTTGAAACGATCACTAAAGAAATCCTCAGAACGAAAAATGTGGTAGGCATGCACTTGATACTGATCTGTGCGTTGAAACAGCGATGACAGTCGTCAATATGCTGCTATTTTTCGATGTCAAGCGATTTCTTGACCATTTGCCTCGCTTGCAACGAAATAGATCAGTTGAAGCCGGTCGTTTTTTAAAAAGGAAGTAAAATATATTTTATCCCAGTGTTGCTAGTATCTTGGTCTACAGCTTAGATTTCGGGTCAGTGATCGTGCGATGATATAAGATTGATAGTGGCTTTTGGATTCTGCTTGCGAAATGAGTCGTGAAAACACTCTTATTTATCAGTACAACAGCATTTATTTTGTTCCTTGTATACCGCGGCTTGATACGTGATGGCTCTTGTAGAACTTCAAGACAGAATAGCAAATGTATCACCAATGGGGCTGGTGAAAACTCGTGACCCAAAAGATGGCGTGACTACAAGTAATTCGCCCGGCTTAAGTTTTAAGAGTTGATAAAGCATCGGACACAGTTGAGTTTTTCTGATCGCCTATAAACTGATTTGTGGAGAGACAACCTGCCATTGATCTCCGGAAATGCAAATCACTTGAAGTTGTTTACCTTTTTGTATTTTCTTGATTTATTACATGTATTCTGATAGAAACTGAAAGAAAAGGTTTGTCATTCTTATACATTTTTGTCTTGTTTTTCTGATATTTCTGCTGAACTCGAAATGATGGACATTGTAAGCTGATAAATTGAAATGCTCACCGAGATATTTTAATTATATAGCACATGCAGTGACAAGGACATACACCTACAATTACAAGAAAATATTGTTAACAACATGATAGGAGTCAAATATCTGACAAATTATAAAATTAAGTTATTCTAAAAATGGTTCATTCTTACAAATGGCAATCATAGTAGGAAAATGATGAGTTTTTCCTTTTGGATAAGGTGTTAACTACCTCTGCATATAGAAATGTGTGTGGTTAGAAAGGTAAGCTATTCAAGAAAAGCCCTTGAAGCATTTTTTGTTAGTTGTACACATTCCCCCTTGTGGTTATAAGTGTTGATGTCCAAGCTATCAAAACGTTTTCGATAAATATGGTAAAAATGTAATGTTTAACTGAATTAAGGATTTATCTGCATATCTGTTCAGATAATTCAAACAATTATGAGTTTCTCTGGAAAAAGAAAAAAATGCAAAAACTGTCAACATTTTACTATATATGGTCTGTTTAGAAACTCTCAGGGCAATTCTAACTTAGCACTATGTCGCATTAGAGTGAAAAAATGCAATGCATAAAACAAAATCAATAGTTTCAGTTTTGGAATGAACAACAAGGGTGAACAAGTTATGTGTGATACGTTGTCATATTTGCAAATCTGTACCACAACGATTTTTTATATCTGTATTTAATTAAAAGGCACATTTACAGTTATACTGTCAAAATCAGAACTATATTCTGAAGTTTGATTTTGGGCATGTGTCAGTCAAGGACTAATTCAAACAGAACCAATCCTTCCAGTTCTAGCATTTTCAGCAACGTTTTTTCCAGTCACAACATACATGTCTCTCCATCTCTGAATCAGAATTAGTAACATGTATATGTAAACTGTCTTTGGATTTGCTCTTGGGGTATTTTTTGCTGTTTTATTTATGTAAGCTCAAAATGAGGGCCCTGCTTGAAACAAACAGCAGTTTAGTTTCTAAGTTACATGTATACATTATACCAGGGTTCCTGCAGCTACCAACTCAGCAAATTTAAGACCTTTTTAAGACTTTTTAAGACCTAAATTTGTAAAATTTAAGACCTAACATTCCTTTGAGCTTTTATTCAAAAGTTATAATACAGGCCATTTCTTTACCAGTTAATATTACTTATAAAATGTAACAAAAGTGAATGTTCAGCCAAAGACCTTTAAGGTCTGCAATCTTGATTTAAAGAATGTGTCGATTGAATAGATCCAAGCCTATTCTTCATCAATGAAACATAGAAAGCACAACAACAGTTTTAACAAAAGAAAAGTTAATAATGCCCTTCTAAATATAGAGAAAGTCATTCTTCAGTTCTATAGCGTGAATGTTCTGCAAAGGGTCCTGGCTTGTTCCTTATTAAAGAACCTTGAGCACTTACCGGCATGCTTTGCTTTTTGTTATTGTGATTCAGAGCCAGCCACTGAGACATGACTTGAAATTTGACACATACTTCATATGTGGCGCGAAAGCGCGAGTTCCAGTCGTGCATGAATGAGCTCGTTTGTTT
>JAOBYH010058112.1:0-11946 GCA_025403525.1 Umimayanthus kanabou | reverse complement strand
CTATCACATGAATTTCTAAACTCCTTTGGACAACCTTTCATGTGGTATCACTCAGAATTTGTCCCCCTTAGTGATACTATGGACCCCTTCTGGCCCATGGACTGTCGTTCTTATGGCTGGCAGCAGTAGCATTGACGGAAATCGTGATGAGGCCGAGCTCTTGAGCTGTGTTATAACTCATTAGGTTCCCCGTATTCCCTTTCACAACATGGAGTCACTTAGTTGTTGTGGAGGCCTGGGTATTAATCTGAGCAGTAAACATGTCGAGAAGGGACAATGGATTCGTTGAACCATATGGGAAAATTCGCTGTTTGCTTGGTTGCAATGCTATTGAACAGTGTTTATTGATTTCATTAAACGTTGTTTCATCGAGAAGGTTAACATTTGCGCCAGAATCCACCATCATTTCGATTTTGTAGCCCTTGAGATCAACCAGACAGTGACGATGTTCTTGCCCTCTGTTTGTCACGGTAAATGTGTATGCTTCTTCAACTTCGTCTTTAGCTGAGACGTGTTTCACAGATTGTTGGGAATTTGATCGGCAGACATGGCTCCAATGGTTGGCTTTTCCACAAGAGTTACAATTCTAACCGTTCGCAGGACAGGTCTTGGCATGTGGGAATGCTCCGCCATTGTTTCGGCAAGTGGAGTTGCTGCTTTTTTGGCTAGTTTGATCATAATGGCGCCCGGGAGCACGTGACTGGTGTTTGTGGCGATTTTGTTGTGGACGACTCTGCCTGGGTTTGCTCGTTTCAGTGGCCTTCTTCCCCACAGTTGATGCGTTGACATCGCTTTCTTTTTTCTAGCTGGCTGGCTTGGAGGTCACTCACTTCTAGAGCTCGACCAGTCTTTAAATAAAAGTGTAGACAAATCATAGTTGTCACGCAGAGCACGGCATCGAAGCACATTCGAGTTGCATGTGAGTATGATATGCTCAGCGATTTCCTTGTCGACGTTGGCAAATCCACATGTTTTGGCTAGCTGCCTTAAGCTTGTGTGGTATGTGTTAAGTGATTCTCCATCTCGCTGTTTGGCTTGTCGAAAATTGTAAACTTCATAGGCGACTTTCTTCTGTGGTGAGAAGTACTTGTTTAGCTTTTCAACGGCTTTGTTGTACTCTGAGGCGGTTCCTGATTCACTTAGGGTATCGAAAATTTCATCAACGTCGTTTCCAGCATAGTGGAGTAGTAATGCCCTTTTTCGAGTTGGATCAGTGATTCCGAGGCCAACCAGCAAATGCTCAAAGCGGGTGATCCATTTTTCCAAGCGTGGTCCGACGTTAATGTCAGCGTGTACGTCAAATGATGGAAGTGACGGAAGGGTGATCGGAGCAGAAATTGCTGGCGGGGTCACAGCTTGACTAGATTAGGCATTGAGGGGGTAGGAGCACTTTAACTTATCACATTTAAAACCTATATAGATCCTACAGTGTCAGACATGTCAGGATATACTGTATTGTGCTTTTCCTCGTCGCCAGTTGTAATATTCTGATCGTCTTTAGACTAGAATATCAGAGACAAATACTGTTGATCTGCTTGCTTCCATTGCTTGTTTAATCTCCTTCTATTACAAGCACATGGTCTTCCAAATAAGGACATTACAAATGACGTCACTACACGACATCACCCAGAAGAATTAGCCACTTCCACTTCATGATCCTAAATGAGTGAATACGAGACGAGTCAAACGAAGGATGTAGTTGCTTGAGAAAAAAAAATGGCGGGAATTTACTCGAGACAGCAATCACTGCCAATCGCTGAAAATTTCACATTATTAAAAAGTACTTTGTTCAGAAGGTTTAAGAGTGGTAATTTTAATAGTTGGCTGTTCAGTTTTCTGAATGCCCGAGCGATTTCGAAGTGCCTTGAGTAGACACAATTTAGATAAAAATCACGAAAGCTTTCCCGAATTTGATACCATATTTCGTGTTGCTGTGTCGTACGTTTGGGAGATCATGCTCAATGGAACGTCAATTCGACGAGATTTTAAATGCTTAAACCTGTAACTTCTTAGGTGCCCTTTGCTTGATCTAAGAAAATCGAATTGTTTTGTTCTATTATTGTGTTAAGGTACTCCATGAATAGTGATATCACAGATTTTGGTGAAGTGTCTTTTGTTCAAGTTGCAAATGGCCGCTTTAGTGCATTTTGAATAATGGTTTACAATGGGCCAAAAAGTGAAGAACACAACACGAAAGCATGCGCAAGACAAAAAATACGGATCACAAAACAGAAATGTACAGTGCTCTTACCATCAAGTGCGGAATTACGATGAGACAAAGCAACCCCAAAACTCCTGTCAAAACGTCATTATTGACATCGTCACCTCCACCACCATGAAGTTCACGATTTCGAGGCCCGCAAAGGATGTTGGGGAGGTGGTTACATCCTCTTTAAAGAAACACTTGCCGAAGTACTCCTCTATGCCGCCCAAAACCCACTGCCTGTTCACCTGGAAACTTCTTTAAAGAGTTGTGAATTTTACTTTTCATTTGTAGCTTGAAGATTGTAATTAACATGAAACTCGGAGTTGCTACATACGAGTGTTTCCAATCGCTAATCTTACCTTTGACTAATTTTATTGTACATACAGCACTGTTTCGTTTGAGTCGCAGACCGAGACCCACACTCCTCAGTGTACAAACCTAGAGTGGTTGGTTGCAATTAAAAAGCTCTTGTTCCGGTTCACACTCATTTAACATTCTTTAGAAGGTATTTATCCCCATGGCGGCATTTACTAACTAGTTCACTACGCTTATTCAGAGTAGCTGCGCCAAGGCTTGCAAATAATTAAATTTTTCTCACTTGTACATAATGCGCAGCGCTTTGTCACGTTTGTGTAGTTATGGGCTCTACAGAGAATCTTCCAGTTGATGTTATAATTAGTATATCTTTCATTTAGGCGCCAGACATGTTTGCTTAGCTCTGTGGAATTGCGCTTAGAGGAATGCGAGAATGAGGCTTTATGATTCGCGTACCTTGATTTGAACTCTGTTGCTGTAAGGCGTAAATATATATCTCTACGCCATCCCCCAGCATTACCGTAGCCTGGTATACAATGTCTTTTGCAAGGCATTCGCCTTTTAGTGGGCACGCGGTGATATCAGCACAGTTACATTTCCTTTCCTGCTCTGGATCCCTGTGTGGTTCAAGTTCCTTGTGTTGTTCAGGTTCCCTGTGCGTTCGTAGTTTTCTTTTATTCTCGCAGGCTTTGAGAACGAGAATAAAAGAAAACAAAGAATGCACAGGGAACCTGAATCACCCAGGGATCCCGAGCCAGAAAGGAAATATAACTGCGCTGTTATCACTGCGTGCCCACGATACCTTGAAACCTCTAGTTTAAGCCTACAATTTTGTTCATTCATGATCGATAGCTTGTGGTTTAGGTCTTACATTTTAGCAGAAATCATCACCGGCTTCAACTCTAGATCTTGTAATCTTCCGAGGACAGCAAGCCATTCATCCTCGGATATCACAAACTTTGGAGAGATACACTGTAATATAGAGCGAGGATGTTTGCGTTGGTCTCTAAACAATTCCGCTATAATTTTCTAATATTCGATAACTTAACTCAGAAATTTATGACTTACTTTCGTGCCGTCATGCACATGACCAGAGATTTGTTTACCGAACGATTCAAGTTGATAACCAAACACAAATTCTGGAGGTGAATCAACTTGCAAAATGCATCAGCTCAGTTAATAAATTTTTGATAGCTCTTCTGACAAATTCATCTTCGTGCAATGCACTGTTACTGTTACGAATGAAACACGAATCTGGAATTTGCACAAAGGTAACTTATACCCGTTGTTCAAAACTTCGATAACTGTTAATGACAAATTCAAATTTTCAAACGACCACATTTTGGACTTGGCAATTCCACCCTGAACACCTTCAGATTTATCAACATATATACTATTAACAAACTCCCCTTCTAACTGATATACATTCACTACACTATCTCGTTTGACGTTTTCTTAAATACTAACTTGTCACTGGCTTTGAGCTTCTTCACGACCCCTCTCGATCTTTCTCTTGATCATCTCGAATTTCCCTCTCGAAGGCTTTTAACTGGGTACCCACAATATCTTTAATTCTGCCAAGAACTTGATCCAAATCCTGGACATGTTGTTTTTGGCCCTCCATAACGTTTGGCTTAATTCGTTGCACTCCCACAGCGAGATGAATAATCAAACTGACAACAACCCTTATATATATTTTCCAGTCACGCTGTATCACAAGCATATGAAAGCTAATCAACAGTATTACAAATAGAACAAAGCTACAAGCCGTTATGAATATGCTTTCCGACTCTCACTTCGTTACGTCGGAAAACGTCAATATACCATGTAGTCGCCAATGCAGCTGAATTATTTAATTGACCACAAATTCCCTCTCGTTTTCTGTACGAGGGATCTTGTTGCAAATTATATTTGAAGCAGTTTCACTGCAGTACAAGGGTAAAGAGGAAAAAAAGCATTCTCGTGTCATTTTATTTTACAAAAACATTCTCGTATCATTTTAATACAAATATTTCACTTTCATAAAGTACATGCTTTCTTTTCCTAGTTCGAAAAACACATTACTTTGACTGTTGAAGACTGGTTGTCATAGAATGCATAACAATTAATGCTCCCCCCTCGCTTGACCACCAATCTCCCATCTTGGCACAATAGGAGCCCTTGTTACCTCTACTAAAACCACAGCCCTTATTAATCACCCTTTTCAGTACGAACTCTTACGGTGCCATATATCTGCTTTTATCCCTTCTCGTGAGCTCGCATGCCCCCATCTCCTTTTTTGGCCTTGCCAAGATGTCTTTCCTATATTATCTTCTCCAATTCTGTCCTCCACTCTCATGTTACGGTAATATTCCAAATCAAGAAGCCATTTATTCTTTGAATCTGACAAACTGACTGCAACAAAGAAACTAGGTAACCGAGGACAAACCCAAATCTAAACTATGTCCATTGGGTTCTATCAAGGTCAGCCACTACAGACATTGTGTGTGCTACTTTAAGCATGTCAAACAGTTTGGTAACGAAACCCTCCTTTAGCTGGCTTGATATCACGCTGTGGAACAGGTGGTTTTAAGGTGTGCAAGTATGCACACTGTTTGGCAACATGAACTTTTATCTCCTTTTGATTCTTTCTTTCTGTCTCTCAAAATAATGTGTCGTCCAAATTATCCCCGTTGAGATACATGTATTCAGATATCATGAATGAAGCAGTTTTAGTTATTGATATTGCATGATTTGCACAATGTTGGGATGTCTTAAAAGGCTGTGTATGTAGACCTCACATTTTAGAGCTTTACTTATATCTCGATGTATTTGTCCATTGCCAGTTTTCCACGTCATACTGCAAAATGTTGTTTGAAGAATCATTGACAAGATATTTTTTGTATAAATTACCATTTGAGATTAATGTTCAGAGAATAACCGGTTTATTTTACTGTATGAACAGATAATGGTTTCAATTAGAACTGGCAACACAGTTAAGTAAAAGGGTCAGCTCAGGTACATGACAGAAACTTGTAGGAACGAAAACAGATTGCCTGAGAATTAAAATTCGTTTTCTGACATAGCAGATATTGAGATCCCTGGTACACTTTTCTCGAAGAGTCTTGCCTCAATTCCTTGCAGAACCCTGAAAAGTGAAATATGTTTTAGTTTACCGTAAAATCAGGGATTAAACCCGCTCCCCCAGCGATAAGTCCCCTATACATAGGCCCATCGACATGCTAACAAAAACAATGACTTCAAGTTATAAACCACCCAGATTTAAGCCACCTACTCCCCGTGTATAGGCCCATCCTTTGTATTACTGCACTGTGTTCCATCTGGAAAGTGCTAATAACACATTAGTATTTGTTAGCTTTAATCTATTTCTTATCTGCTTTTTCTGAAACATTTTACACCGCTTATATGATCCCTAGATATAAGCCTCCCCCTGTTTATAAGCCTACCCCAAACCCCTTTATGAACTTGAATAAGCCCAGAACATTAATCCGGGATTTTACAGTATAACATTTTGACCGGGCACATCAGCTATAAAGGCCTGACTACACAATATTTCATGCCTGGTCATTCTTCCAAGGGGAATTTGTATAACCCTAGGGAAACTGACATTTTAATTGCTACATAAGTTGAGAGATTGGGAGATTTCTACTCGCTGGCCTGCAGATTTCAAAAATTGTGGGAAACTTGTTTTCAGTTCCGTGCATCTCGAATGCATGGGAAACTGTTGGAAATCATTTTTCAGTAGGAAGCCTTTTTAAAAGAAAGTAAAAAGTGTTAGGGTTGAATCAGCCAGATCTATGCAGTCTTAACTGCAGCGCCACTTATTGAAGGTTTTTCGAGATAAGGACACCACAGTGGACAAATCGTATCTCTTTCTCTTTCATGTTGACGTACTGGGAGATTTTGATGATGATACGAGCAACATCTAATTTTACACTTTGCTCATGCAGGCAAAACACCGCGCTAAGCATGCAAGATGGAGCCAAAGTAAAGCGTGCAAAATGATTACGTAACTTGATTACATGACTATCAACGCAATGAGATCTAATCTCAAGAAAATGCAAATGCTTAAGAACAAAAATGTTGTAGATGATTGATGTCGTATTGCTAGCGAAATTTGTGCTCAATGAGTGTTATACAAACAATGATACACTCAAATTTTTAGGCTGCATCTCTTTTACAAATGTAACTGATTCAGGGCAGGGGAAACGATTTTTCGGTTCAATCATTTTGCCTGCAGGGAAGAGAGGGTTCCGGAAACGATCGTTACCGTGAAATCTGCAGGCCTGTTCTCGAATATGACAAAGGCAGAAAGCAGTTTGTGTTGAGAACTCAAGGGGAATTTGATCTCTAATGAACACTAGGGGGAAGGAAATGTGACGGTGGTATTCCCAAAAATGTCAAATTCCGCTGAGATTATTTCCTTTACTCTGGGGTAAACATTAACAAATCCATAAAGTGTTTTCAATGAATCAAAAGGAATCTATATCTTGAAAAATCAGCTGCTGAAACTTACAAACAATAATGAAAAGCAACACATTTGTTAAAAACTCTCTTTTTGGACCCCTGTATCTTTTGCAAGTCCCCCTGCAAACACAACCTTCAGTCTGTTCTCCGCCTCCATCCATGAAGCCTCTTCCGGACCTGGACATAATCCATAAAAAACCCCGCTTTACATTGATGCGTTTCTGGGGTTTCAAGTTTTCATACAATGGTCGTAGCGTTTCTTGGTAACTCGTCAGAACTTTGTTTTCATTTGTTGCTAAGGTATGGCACCTAGTTCTGAACCCTCGGGACATCATCTGCAGCAACTGGTCCGTCGCGATATATCTCTAAGAATGCCCTCCTATGAGCATTCTTGGCACAATTTCCTATGGCAGTCGGGGCATTCGACTTCATCGGGAACATCATCTTTCTCTGATCTCGGCTGATCAAGAAGGGCATCCTTTGAATCAAACCTTGCAGCTACCATATCATTAGCCTAGTTGGTTGCAGAGCTTGGGAGTATTTTCTTTGGCTTACAGGTAACAGAAACAGTCACATCAGCTGGAGCAAAGCGTTGTGCTCAACTTGCTTCATATCATTCACCGTGAGAATGACACCAGGGGAAACATACCCAGCAGGATTGGGGTAGTCTGATGATGGCAACTTTGTATCGTTTCTCGTCAATTGCACTGGTGCATGGATGGGTCTTAAGAAGCCTTCAGGAGTCCCACACGGGATATATGCTTTGTCATCCATTACCCGCTTAATGACATGAGGCCTCACCTTTGTTTTTCCAAAAGTAGTTGTGTAGTTTTTAATATGTGCCCTGTTGTAGTGCACGTTGATGTGTCTGGAGTGCATGTTCTTCTGTGGCCTCATGAAACTCCACAGGTTCCTTCCTCTGTGCTGCTTTGCTTGTCTCCTGTTACGACATCTACCAAATGCCCGACAAGTTTCAGCACTCTTTTTGAGGGGTTTTCCAGCTTCTTTGAGGAACTTGTTAGCTATTCGACTAATTTCTTTGCCCTGGATTCGTCCCTCATATTCAACGTATCCTGTTCCTTCATCGCCCCATCTGCAATAATAAAATAATTTTCACTGTTCAAATTGTTCTTCAAATAGTCAGTTTCTCTATCAATCTACTTCGTTTCAGTCTGAGATGTCTCTCTGGATTCTGTGGCTTTCTCCAGTCGTTCGATCGTAATTTGATTGTAGCTCTCAGCTTCTGAAGACGCACAGGATGCCTTTATTGTCAGAAAATTCAGACTTTGTGATTCCAAATTGAATTAATCATCTTTTGAGAGGCTATGGTCCATCGGCAATCAAAGACTCATTAAATTCGTCTGAAAATTCCTTATAACGCTCCATAGATGTATAATTTTAAATATTTAAAGAGCGTATATCAGTGTTTAGCACGATGGTAATTTCACGTTTCCCTCAATGGTTTTTCATGAATAGATGTCAATCTTCAATCAATATGTCGATAACCTGGAGTTTGCCCTTCCCCCTGTTACATTTTGAAGCAACTTTTATGATATGTATTTATAGAAATATAATATTATGCTTTGATTTTTTTCTATGAAAAACTCTGGGGCTTTAAAAAAAAAACATACCTGCGAGCGACTGTGATATTGTCTGCTCATGCAGTACGTTGTATATGATCTGTTCTGCTCCGCAGTCTATCTTGTAGGCCCCTTACCTTTACCATTTTGAGACTTGAGTGTCCATTTCCACTTCTGAAATAGTGTTCTAGTTACCCTCTTCTTTGCTTTGTTTTTATTGTTCTTCAAATAGTCAGTTCCTCTCTCAATCTTCTTAATTTCAGTCTGAGATGTCTCTCTGGATTCTATGGCTTTCTCCATGTTATATGAACAAAAGCTATATGTGCGGGATGATGACGTCACAAGTCACGTGACTAAATTAAATTTGTTTATATCGCTTGTATCTTGCTTATTTCGACGGCTAAGAGTGACAAACTACTCCAACATGTCATATGAGACTCAGGGATGTTTGTTGCTTGATGACGTCACAAGTCACGTGACTAAATTAAACTGCTATATTTCGCTTGTATCTTGCTTATTTCGAAGGCCAAGAGTTCCAAACTACTCCAACATGTCATATGCGACTCAGGGATGTGTGTTGCTTTATGAAGTCACAAGTTACGTGTCTATCTTAAATTTAGTTTTTTCGCCTAAATCTTGCTTATTTTGAAGACTATGATTGCCAAATTGTTCAAACATACTATATGAGCCACAGAGAAATGTGTTGCGTGATGACGTCATAAGTCACTTGACAATCTTGAACTTATTTTTTTGCTTATATCTTGCTTATTTCGAAGGCTATGAATGGCAAATTGTTCCAACATGCTAAATGAGCCACAAGGAAACGTGTTGCATAATGACATTACAAGTCACGTGACGACCGCAATAGAATTTGGTTTCAAGTTTCTGAAAAATAAAAATATCGTGTCTTGTTTTCTAATATATTGCTCCAGCCTATTTTTTTTTTTAAATACGACCCAATTTTTTGATTGAATAATTGGTTAAACAGCCTTTTTGGTAGTTTCAATTGGTCCCTTTGTTCTTCTTCGAAAAGAAAAAAGCAAGCAAATTGGTTGTTGAAATCACGAATATGAACATTATTAAACACAATGTTTGTGCTTTTGTTGTAACAATGGAAGCGTGTGTGATCATGAACTAGAAATTGAAAAATGTTAACATTTTCAAACAACCGTATCATTTACATTGGTATACCCTTAACTAAACACCTGGCGTCAGCCTGCTAGCATGTGAATAACACTTCTATCTAAGAAACCAATGGGAAATGAGTAAAGTGTCCATAGTGGAGTCTTTTTATGGTTAATGTCGAGAATATGTCAATGTCGAGAATATACTTCCTGTTCTTCCTCCAAAAAATATTCACAATAAAAAAACATCCATACTCATCCGCTAGCAGCTTCAACCAAGCGTTTTCCCACTTTGGATGTCTAGTATGTCCTTTACTGCGATAAGAAGTCCTCCATGTCTTCGGTATTTTCTTATAAGTTTCCTAACACTTATTAAACCAGGGTCGCCGGTAGGACAATAGATCGGAGGGAGTTTAAAGTGCAGTCGTCGTACACATATAGGAAACATTTTGTTGACATTATACATATTGTTGTAGACAGAAGATATATGGTTGGACCACGTGAAATCCAAAGAGCAAACAGCCTGTGTAATAATCATATAAATTATTTCGTTTGGCAGTTTTCCCATGATGTAGCCTTAGTAGGAGGGTTCCTTGCTATAGAATTACCAACTTCGTGAATGTATCCCACTTCATCATCTGAAACAAAACCAATTGGCATGCTATGGGTGAGCCGTTCTTGTAGGTTTAATTTTTTTTTGAAGGTTCTCTCCACTCTCACTGTCAACCCAACTGACACTGTTTCCATTTCAACTGCTATTATTGTTGAAGCTGTCGCCATTAATGTCGCTGTCACCCTGACCATCACTGTTGTCTCTTGTTCGCCATTGTCGCTGTCACATGACCGTTGTTGGTGTCACTTTTATCTTGATTACTGTGTTGTTGCTGTCATCTTGACCGTTGCCATTGTTGTTGCTATCATCTTGACCGTTACCATTGCTGTTGTTGTCACCTTGACTGTCGCCATTGTTGTCGCTGTCATCTTGATCATCATCATTGCTGTTACTTTCATCTTGATCATTGCTGTTGTCACAGTTAGCGACACCACCACCAGCACTGTCACCATTGCCTTCATTTTCATTAAAATCTTCATCATCATCAAATAAGAGTGACTGGCTTCCTTCAACACACACATAGTGTTCCCCCTGTTCTTCTGCAAAGTGTCCCAGCTGAATTCTTGCCATTGGTACACTTGATGTTGGAGAGATAAGGACTGCTGCATTGAGACCAAGAGAAGATATAACCAAGATTTCTATATTGAAAAGGTCTGCGCAGCCTGCAAAGTGATATGATCGCCATATGTGCCCTTGACCGCCATTAATTAACAACTATCCCCCAAAGTGGAGGTGAATAGTGAGCAATTATTCACTGAAGTGGAGGTGAATAGACCAGGGTATTCACCGAGCCACGAATGCGGCGAGGTGAATATACTGGGCTTTTCACCGACACTGAGGTGAATAATTACATTAGCATATAGCAACCAGTGAATCAGTGAAATACCGACTACTTTCGCGAATTATTTTTTTAAATACATCAACACACGCGTTCGTCGTCGCGCTTCCCGTCCATTTCAACACGACACAGCGTGGTCACATGACAGAAGATCAGGTGACAAGAATCATTTTCACATGCTTTTCTGTGAAGTCAAAATTTTGCACAAACAATACAACGCTCTTTTGCAACAAGATTCAACAGATCGAAGTTCAGAGAAATTACAAACCACAGGCAAAAAGTACCACAAGTTTCAATGTGTTTCTGTGAAGCGAATTAGTGATCGCTTGTGCTAGGTGCATTGAAGTTAAAGTTGAAAGAGCAGTTATGAAATGTACCGCCAGGAAGTAGGCCACATAAACAAGCTGTTGGCCATCATTGATTCAGAGGCAAAAATTGGCAGTTGAAATGCTTGCTAGCTGAACTGGAACTTGAACGGGAGCTGGAAGAGGAGCTGGAATCAGAGGAGGGCATCTTGACCGGACAGAAGGCACAGGAACAGCGGCAACTGCAGGAGCTGGTCGGCTGGGTTGATCCACGAAATTGCCGAGCATGTGGGACATGCCGCAGAACTGGGCGAAGGTTGGCCTGTCACAGTAATCCCTGATGCTTTCCACTTGCTTGTGGCGGCCCTCTACTTCGAAGGAGCTCAGAACTGTAATTGTCGTGGCTCGCATGCAGTGGTTGGTAAAATACGGTTTGATCCCAGCCTGTGTTGTCATCACACGCATCATGTTTTCCAAAGAGTTGTGGCCGACAGGCGC
>JAOBYH010057778.1:0-19567 GCA_025403525.1 Umimayanthus kanabou | reverse complement strand
GTTCATTTCTTTTGTTCAGTGTACATTTTTCCGGTTGACAGATAATTATATACTTTTCTCGGAGGCATAAATTACAATGCTTGGTTGCACTACTATAGGTGTTCGCTCGTGATAAAATTCGCCAGGAGATCTCGTAATTAATTTCCTTGTCCTTTAGCTCCCAAATGTGTTAACTAAGCTCTGTTGAGTTTCTTTTGTGTGTGTGTGTGTGTGTGTGTGTGTGTGTGTGTGTGTGCGTGCGTGTGTGTGTGTGTGTGTGTGCGTGTTCAAAGTTTTATGTTGTTTTTATATAATAATAAGCAATAAAAGAAATTATTTTTGTAAACTTGGAAAGCATATTCAACGCTTCCTAACTCAGCTCTTTACTCCTCCATTGTATTTTTCACGAAACCACAAAATTCCGCAATAAAACACGTTACCTTTCCAGTAATGATAAGGCCAATGTCCTCCTACAAGGTGAAAGAACACAAAAATCTGTTAGGTTTTCATAGGAATACGGTACAATTACAACACTTCTAAAGACTTTTCTTTTATACCATTCCATACTTCACTAAACATACAAGTTTTAGTGGTCCGCATACATTTCACATTAATCTCAAGATAATAAGGCAATGAGACAACACCATCCTCCCGAATTTCAGTACCCAGAAAGAAGGTGTAATTAGGGGTCGCTTTCCATTTCTCCGGTCTGGTTGGTCACACTGGTCAGTTGTTAAATGGAACGCACGAGTTCTCAGAACTGGTTCTTGCCAGAATGGCCCTGCTCATGGATCAGAGCCGCTCAGTTCTCCCGCCCAGGTCGGCCAAAGCGCGAGAAATCGGAGTTGTGGCAGGAAAAATGTACGCGCGCGCCTTGGACCTTCCATTTAAACTTGCCAGAACCAACTCTTTTCGGCCGGCCAGAACGGACTAATGGAATGCAACCAGGGCTTGGTATACAAACTTTCAACAGCTTTCAAAGTTTCAGTTTCATGGTTGCTCCATCCGAAATTTCTGCTTTCCAAAACTGGTTTCTTTAATCTTCACCCAGAGTATATTGATCAAGACCATGCAATTTGACAAAGAAATGCATTTTAACAAACATAATTGTCGAGGATCAATACATTTTAGCGCTATAATCTGTTACTTAATCATTTCTCCCATTGACCAACGCTAAATTCGTTTCAGCAGTCAAGATTGTAATCCATTTCAATCGTCCTCGAAAAAAACCCATCCATACCCTACTTGAAACGTTTAAGGTAGAATTGTGCATGAAATATTTACAGCAATCGTTATTTTTGTAATTATTTTTATTGTCGAGCAATGGAAAGATCGGTGTTCAGTCTAGCGAAGCATACTTTTATTAGGAAGAATTCTGCAGGTGCTTCTACGATTCTGGTAATGAAATATTGTAAAACGTCATTGAACAGGGAAGCTACCACTTAAATAAACACAGTGAAAACAATAAGACTTGCCATCTCCTTTGGCACTTTACGACTCTTCTTGGATTTCGACCCACGGCCCATCTGCTCCAGCTGTTCGATCTGCCATTCCCGAACACCCTGTTGGAAATCACAACACATTTCCACTCTCTCAGATTTTACCACTTGCTACAAAGCGACAGGAAACGGTATAAATGAGGGTATATGAATTACGTTCATATATGAGCTGCGGTGAGGAATGGATGTGAGAAATTGTATTTACTTTTTAATTGCAACTAAAGCAGTTCAATAACTAAACATTTCCCTGAACTTTTTTCTCAGGATTCAACTGGATTCAAGCCTACGACCTCTGTGATATTGAGGTAGATGGAGCCATTCATAGAAGGTAGGTGAATTGTGAGTTCTAATAATGTTGAAAGTGTGAATGAGGTTATAAGAAATGTTTTTAGACATAAACTGCAGTACTCGAAGCCATGACCTCTGTGATGCAGCAGCAGATGCTCTAACCACTCAGCTATGAAGCCATTCATGGTAGGTAGGTAGGTTTATCGAGAGTTCAAATAGTGTGACAAGGTGACACAAAAATATTTAGTCATGAACTGCAGTATTCGAAACCCATGACCTCCACGCCATCGCATAGGTCATAGGTTCGAATTCCATTGTGGTCTGAAAACAATTTCTCAAGCAGTTAGTTGTAACTGCTTAAATAACAGATCATTTCTCATATTCAGGAAACTGTATGTTGATACAATGTACTCACATCTAAGTCTTCTGCATGACAAATTACCAGCTTCATCTTGGGGGTAAGAAGTCTGCAGGAATACCCTGTAAAACACCATCAACTACAGGTTAGCTCATGAATTCCCCATAGTAAACAGCAATTTAATAGGGTAAAGCAGGTGTATCCATAGAAAGATTAGCAAGAGATAAACTTTTCCAAATTTATAAAGTTTGAGGCTGTACTATACATTACATACAAGAATAATCAAGCAAAAAGAAAAACTCTAAATTAAGGATGCTTTGTCCAATAACAGTATATTGCGAAGTCAAGTTCAAAACACATACCGATATTTATTGCTGTCTCTTGCTTGTCGCCAGTAAGGACCCAGATCTTGATATTTGCATCAGCGAGTGCTGCAATACTCTCAGGTACCCCCTTTTAAAAGCAAAATAAGCACAATGTATCTTCAGCCGACCATTTGCAACACAAAACATCTGACTAAGTATAACTTAACTGACAGAATTACGTTTGACGTAATAAATCTTGACTCTCTACAATTGATAGAATTTCAATTTTGTTGACATGTATGTGAATGCAAGTGTGTTGTGATTTGCTTGTTTTCGTTGCATAATGTGTTCGAATCCTTCATTCTAGATGATATTCAGAACTGTGCTTATTTAGTGGCTGGCTGCACCTAAAATGTTCCAAAGTTGATCCAAGGTCGACCAGTAGCTGCTAGGTGTGGCTTCTGATTTGATCATCGAACAATAACGACAATAATAACCAACACCTTAAAACAATACACAACCAAATAAATACAAAAGAGCTGCTTTGTAGAACGATCACAATAAGAGACACTAGAGCTACGCCCTTACTGGGACTTGAGCCGAAACGCCAATACTCGAGGAGTCCTACTGATGATCTGATTTGAAAACCGACTTGTTGTCTTCCGTACAATTCACAAACAGCCTTGCATTCGATACATACAAACCCATTAAGTTGTATGAATAATTACTACAACGAAAAAAATTCTTCCAGTTTATGTAAGTAATCTGTCTAATCACTGACCTTTGTACAAACTATGCTACGGTGTGACAACAGCCAGTGAGAATCAATATAGAGTCTAAACTTAATTCAAGTACCATTTAAATGAGAGTCTGACTTTCAAAAGTTTGGGAAGTATAACAACATTGGACAGATTCAACAATTTTAATGATGTCAGGAGCACCGTAAACTTACCCCTTGTAGTTTATCTTCAATGGCTGTGGCTCCGAGTAGAAAAAGATTCTGTCACAAATAACATGATGTAAGTTGTAATGTATGGTAACAGTGATAAAACGTTCAATACTCTTATCTATAGCTGTAATTCACAAAGGGTTAACATCACGTAGATTACAGCATCCAAAGCGGCCGGCTTATTTTCTTCGAAGCGGGCCCCGCAAAAGTCCGATTCCCAAGGGGCCCCGCTACGAAGGAAACAAGGCGGCTGCTTTGGAAACTACGTGATAAGAGCAGCAGACAAATTAACTACTCATACGTACTTAACAAATATACTATTATAAAACAGAAATAGCTATTTAAACAGCTAAAAAAAACTAGATATTTGCGGCAACTGCATTCTCAAAGGACTGAACTGAGTTTAAGTTCACGATACTGTTTAGAAGGGGGTTCCAGTTCAAAATACGAATCTGCAAAATGCCATGGACTTCCAAGTTTTCCACGACCCGTACTAACCCTGTTATAAACATTTATGAGCATAACTAACGGCATTCACGATAGGAATCTTTGTACAATAACAACAAGAATTTATTCTTGTATCTCCAGGACTGGTTACATTACAGTTTTATACATTTGTGCAAAAATGGGTACTGGTAATCTGAAGATAGCGAACTAATCGAGTCAAATTGCAATTAGGTTAAATTTACAAATGATCTTGGTCGCACAAAGGAAACGATATATATTAAGCTAGGATATCTAAACAACGAACACACGAAACAAGACACAAAACTTAAGAAAACTGTTTTAAATGGAAAAAATATAATCAAAAGAACATCGATAAGAGTTTAGAAGGTTGGACTTAATTGCTTCCTTAAAATAATGTTTTGACATTTTTTTGCATAAGAAATAGTGTTCCACATTCTCGCAAACGGAAGACTAGTTTTGAAAAAAAAAAACTTTCTTTTTCTGCGTTGGCGAGTAAGCAGAATGTGGGATAGATCAACAAGGGTTGATATGGTATGTTTTTCGCCTGTGGGGTTGATGTATAGCTGACGTTTCGAGTGTTAGCCCTTCGTCGGAGCAGACTGACAAGCTTACCATAGTTAATTCTAACAGATGGAAGGCGTCCTTTGTACACAGTATATAATCACTACGTACCCTTTCAATGAGCTCTGCGGCCTCGTCCACCTTCTCGTCTCTGTTCTCTAAAGCAGTGCTGGCCTCATAGTATTTCTTGTTCCACTCTTCGTAGTCATCTGGGTCCAACTCATTCATGGAGATACACAGCGTCCGCAGACCTTCAGTGGCAAAGTCTTCCATGTGTTCGACAGTTTTCTCTTTGTACAACTGATCCTCCCTCAACCGCTCAAATATCACGGTATCCTATCACCAGACAGGAGATGTGAATCATAATATAACAGTATCCTATCACCAGACAGGAGATGTGAATCATAATATCACGGTATCCTATCACCAGACAGGAGATGTGAATCATAATATCACAGTATCCTATCGCCAGACAGGAGATGTGAATCATAATATAACAGTATCCTATCACCAGACAGGAGATGTGAATCATAATATCACGGTATCCTATCACCAGACAGGAGATGTGAATCATAATATCACAGTATCCTATCGCCAGACAGGAGATGTGAATCATAATATCACGGTATCCTATCACCAGACAGGAGACGTGAATCATAATATAACAGTATCCTATCACCAGACAGGAGTTGTGAATCATAATATCACGGTATCCTATCACCAGACAGGAGATGTGAATCATAATATCACGGTATCCTATCACCAGACAGGAGTTGTGAATCATAATATCACGGTATCCATCACCAGACAGGAGATGTGAATCATAATATCACGGTATCCTATCACCAGACAGGAGATGTGAATCATAATATCACAGTATCCTATCACCAGATAGGAGATGTGAATCATAATATCACAGTATCCTATCACCACACAGGAGATGTGAATCATAATATCACAGTATCCTATCACCAGACAGGAGATGTGAATCATAATATCAGACTGGTGAACTGAACCACAACTAAACCATAACCTCATAATTGTCAAATTCCACATTTAACAGTTGTAACATTTACTATAATAAGATACATCTAAATTTTCAAATGTTTGTAACATTAGTGAAGGAAAAAATTAGCATAGAAAAATATATTGCTTACGCCTCTCACGCTGAAGAAATCTTCAAGTAAAAGTGTGCAAGGCTATTTTTGAAAGAGACTGTGTTTTGTTTTTCGCATTGGTAAGTAAGCTGACAAGTGATATTCCGTTAGTACAATTAGAATCAAAACATTTTCTATTCTAGTCCACTCTTTAGATAAACCAAAAAAAACTAGGACTGTTTGATATTTATCTTTTCACGTGAACACATTTATGTTTAAATTCTATAACAAACTACTTCCCAAAGCATTTGATAGCTCCCAAACAATATAGTAGACTAGCAAGGTTACACACTTCCGAAAACAAGAACTAATTGTGGGATTTTTAACCCCAAATGGTTAATCCAGGTAGCCAGCACCTAAATGTATCTCCATTTCAACTATTCCTGTTATATTTTTCTAATTTAAATTGAGGTGAAATAAATTGTCGTTGTTCTTGTTATATGGTATGTTTTTCGCCATAAAGTTGGGTGTAAATCTGACAATCCAAGCATCAGCCCTTTGTCAGAGCAGACAGTGTGTCTAATTTACGTTCTGAAGTGTATTACATTTTATCGCCACTGAGGTGCCAGATGATCTCGATTTGACAGCTCTATCGTCAGTAGCCGATCAGAGCGCGTGCAGTTTGATACCTCTGACATATGAAATATTTTAATTTATGCTGCTTTCATTTGCTTTGGAGATGGTGAGAACAGCATTACTGCTCGACACCATTAAGGCTTCAGGGTGTCTGATGTGTTTTTCCTTGTGAGAGATATTTTCTTGCTGTGACGGGCATGTAAACAAGAACCCTATTCACTTACCGCACCCTTACAGTACAGTTTGATCTTGCCCTCAGGAGTACGCACAATCACTGACATTCTCTTGCGGGTGCTACAGAACCAGAAAAAAACCCAGAATCTTCATTAAAATTGACGGGACAAACTACAATTCACCTGCACATTTATTACTATAAACTGGGAAGCCTTGCGTTTAGGTGCATATGATGTAAATCATCTCATTTACAATTACATGTAGTCTGTACTGCAATGTGAGCGAGTGTTTTTCAAGGACACTGTCAAGCAGTTGCCTGTTCACCTGAATACAGTTCCTTAGGTCGTATTCAGAATGCGCACTTTACAAAATTATACCATACCTGCATCATGGCACTGATAGTGAACTAAATGTTTTTCTCTCGATTACAATAACTATTTATATTATAAGTAAGGAAAAAGAATGTATCTTAGTATAAATTATATTTGCTATAACCACACATGTATGTTAATTTAACGTTTATAGTCACAAATGTTCACATCAACAACTGCTTCTCGAATAACCTGGTTACTACCACGAGTCCTGATAAGCACTAACAAAACATAACATCAAACTTAAATCGACTGTAAAATCAGATGTTAAACCGTTTGACAAAGACAAAGACAAAAAACACACATTATCAGTTACAAAAACTTGAAAAACGGTTTATAATCGAAGCTTTACAAAGCTATGTTTATATATGCATACCAATGATTATTTGTGGAATGCGTTATGTTTCTACTAATGAGGAACACATTAATTTTGTAATGTATGCCTTGTAATATATGCCGTATATGGTATGCATGGAGTGTGTGGTAACCATACTATAGAGAAATGTGTATGTGTGGTTTGCAAGCAAGTTGATTGGGAAAATATGAAACATGGACATGCACACCATGAAAAGCACGGACGTTCACTCACCATCACCACAGTATCTGCCGCCGCCACAACCACCACCACATTTACTACAAATCTTACTTCACCACCACTGCCAAGACATATATGGTGTCAGTGGTAGCAATGGTCTTGTTAGGCTGTCGTGGTGGCAGTAATGATGGTGGTGGATATTGTGCTAACAGTGAACGATGGCGAGTGATGGTGGATGATGGCAAGTGAAGTTGAATGATGGCAAAAGACGGACACTTTTTCATTTCTATACATGTCCATATTCCATAATTTCCAAATTAACTTGCTTACCAATACGTTATTTGCATTACTTGATAGTGTTTGTACTACACACACCCTACACTGCATACATTACAAACATTCCGTGCATTTCACAACTACTTCATTAGTATGCATAGCACACATTCCACCATTGCCAGTCGGGTATTACTACTACGGTTAACAAATATGTACATTTTGTACACATGGTAGATAAAAACTTAAAGGGTCTTTTAATACTATGTTTAAAACAACAGTGGTAGTTATATTTTGCATCCCAGCACTTCTACAAACCTGTTAAACTCCAGCACATTGAGAATCTCATAAACCTCTTCCTTCCCCATCTGCAAAACAACAACACAAAGCATAAATAATTATTAATTTTTTAATGGCAATAAAGAACCTCACGGATGCCCCAAACCTTCTGTAGCTTATGATGTCAGTACTTAACCCCAATCTAACTGGCTGAAGGCAGAAACTACTTTGGCTACCGCTACTTTAAACTTCTCAATTAAATTAAAAAGATTATTAGTCGAGTGAAGACTATCAGGGACGTTTTTCATTCAGATATTCGACTTTGAAATTCATGCAGTATGCTACAAGCAAAAAGCAATGATAAGAAGTGAATCAGAAACGTTCATTCCACAAAGACCGAGTCTTAACTAAAAGTGTGAATGATCTGACCGGTCCCTTTTACAAAAGAAACTCCTGTTTAAAACTTCTCAAACGTATCTAGAAATTTTTTGTTACAAAATACTGTGGTGGCAATAACATTGACATAGACAGGTTTACAAAGTAGCTACCTTTTCAAGTAAGAAGTCATATCTTGTTATCTCTCATACTGCATCAAAGTTTGTTATTCACTAAAGTTTCTTCCCAATCATTTCAATCGACTATTTGGAATTGATTGCAGCAAGTCAATTTTCAATTTTCAAAAAGGAACTAAAATAATATAAAACAAAATAAAAAGAACCCACGACGAAACGAAGTTTTGGCATTGTTAGACACACACTTTTTCCCCAATGCCTCCCCCCAAAACCCTCACTCCTGTCCCTGATCCTCACAAATGGTTAAAGGAGCTCTAAGTATTACACAAAAACCCTGCTATACTCAGTAAAGACTAACTCTTCAAAAATGCCACACTCACCGCATTGATGATCACAGATGTTGGTGTCCTGACATTAAATGAGAAGCCAAGTTTCTTGGCTGCCTTGACAAGTGCACCTTCATCTGGCGATGCCGCCTGGTAGATGATCTTCTCGGGATTACTAGGGTCCCTCTCGGGTACAACAGTGTGGCACACGGACAATAGGGTCAAGAACTCTCGAATCACCGAGGCAGTTGACTAGTAATAATGGAAACATATTGTGAGCATCAATTAAATTTAAATTGATGGTGTACAACAGACAAGAGTTGGATTTCTTAACTAAAACAAGGTTAGCGTTCGTATTGATTTTGGTATGCAAGATTCTATACTTTTTCTATACTTTTTCTGGATTTTTCGATTCCACTGGAATAGACATCTTAGTCTCTAAAAATGGTAGAAAAGGAAATGTATGAGATTGCAATGTCATGCACACTTCAAGTTGTTACGGGTTAAACACGGAGTAACCTTAACGTTCTTTTTAAGACTCCTCTGGGTACGAAAAATGCTTTTTTTAATTTCCTGACTTTTTCAAGACTTTCTAGACTCCGCAAAAACCCTATATATTTGATTTTATTAAATACCAGACACTAGATATTAAATTTCTGGTAATCTGATTAGCTCTCTACTCACGGTATAAATCCTATATCCTGTAGTTTGTCCAAATATGGAAACTGACAATTTTATCACGTAAAAATTTTCCCTCAAAATGGCCGAAAGCTCGAGTCGGTAGAAAATAGATTGAATAGAATTCGAGATATTTGCATCCAGTGTTTGGTATTTAATAAAACAATTATTTCACTCATGCTTGTTGGATATGAGCTTATGATGGCCGACTCGGTGCTCCACACCTCGTCAGCTATCTAAAAGCTCACATCCAATGCGTGTTCATGGAATAATTGTTAATTATCTGATTGTGTGCTGAAGCCCACCACACACAAGCTGGCATTTTGTATTAGAAGATCACAGACTATTTTTCGCAGTCAAATTTGTTGAGACACAAAACTGCCACACATAAGCCAATTGCTTATTAAGCCAATGTCATGCCTACTACTTCTGACAAGACTGGATTGAATCTCCTGTTACACTCTCGTGATGAATACTGCTTCTCTACTGGTCAAAACAAGGTCTTCTCCAGTCAATTGGTCAGAGACTATGCAAATGAGCCAACAAGGTCCAACAAAATGTCTAAAAATCGAACATGTTTGATTACGTCCGACAGTTGCAAACACCCCCACATGAGCTTTTTGTAAAGTCTCGGGTCTCCCAACAAATTATCGGCCCATTTGTGGTGGCCTCTAGTATTTAAAAAATGCTGGAAGGAAACTCACATGATGTTCTCGGAGGTTGTCCAGCAAAGCTGGGTCGGTGAAATCATCCCCATCACCACTGCAAGTTTAGCAATAATGAAAATACGAGTTGTTAAAATCTGCACCTCTTTCCTAAAAATACATACTTCACCGCATGAATTGCTTAAACGACAATATCTAATTATATTAGCACTAACATAAAAGCCTGGAATACATTTGCAAAGTCAATCAGTTGTATATTAATTTCAACTATTAGAACTATATTAATAGAATGGAACATTGTGTAAGTTGGGAAAATTCATGCATGTTTTGTCAAAGTTGAAATCAATTGCCAGAGCTTTCTCCTGTTAATAACATACCTGTAGTTCCAAGTTAGTTTCATTGAAATAATTTGCCAAATGAAGCCATTTTTGTTGTTTATACATTTTCTGCTCCGTTGAGCGCCTGTGCACGGCAGCAGGGTGGCAAAAGCGCTGATGCAGGCATTGCCTTATGCGTCATATTGTTGCCATGGTAAAAAATTCACATGTGCAACTAACCAAAAACCTTAGAGCAAATTCATGGATTAATTTGGTATCTATACATGTTATTACTAACTGTTATTTGGTAATTATGGAAATAAGGGCTCAACACCAGAACTGACCAATGAAGAATCAAACTTTTGGCCAGTAAAAAATCGTTTACATTTTGTTCAGTTGAAATGCAAACGCAGAAAAAACAGTTTTTTTCAAAACTAGTCTTCCAGTGAAATGCAAACAATTAACATTAAAACACTTCATTTGGCAAATAAAAACCAGAGAGAACTGACCAATTGAGCAGCCGTGAATAGAGTAAGATTTGAGTGTATCAAAAATTATTTCTTGATGATACTGTTCTAAATTAGCAATACCATAAATGATACAACTCTTGAAAATAATAGCATTACAATTTACAGTTTTTATTATGGGCTCCATCAAATAACCTCAAAATTTTCACTCCACACTGCCTTTAATCGCTTCCAGTTGTTTTGGCATTTCTTCTTTCAAATGTTCCAAAAGTGGGTGTAACAAGCACTTTTGTTACACAAACCAACTCTAATTTGCATAATTCATTTTTGGAAGAGCACCAACTAATAAAAAAAAATCATGTGTAACAACTCGGACATGGCTAAGCCAAAAATAGACAAGTACATGTACAACTGCATGTTTGTACAAAAAGACAACTCATCTTATCTCATGATCGTGTGTTCACCTATATTTGGACAGTAACAACAAATTACAACTTGTCTCGAATGATCATTTACTTACCCATACGATAGTCCTCCCACAGTGCACTTCCTGAAATCCATGATGTTGCACGTCAGTGTTCCAGTCTTATCAGAGAAAATGTACTTTACCTAACGTCACAAAGAAACAAAAAAAGGAACATCACTGAATCATTGACGACTTGGTACACTGCACAAGTACATTGCTAAAACAAAATGCCAAAGGACAACCCTGTACTGGTACATGTAAATACTGTCGTGCAGAAAAGTTTAGATTGTTTTTCTTTTTCAGGGTTCCTACATTTAACTCAACGTGAAATTCAAGGACTTTTCAAACAATAGAGGACCTTCTCTCACAGACTCAAGGACATTTTACAGCAAATAAAGCTTTAATTTTTTTCTCCTAAATTCTCAAAATTCTTAACAGTGTATATTCTAGTGCTGCAGCCCAGCAATCAATTCAAGAACTTTAATGGACCTCCACTCATCTTCAAGGACTTTCCATGCCAGGATACTTTTTCCACGTTCAAATACTTTTCCTGGATTTTCAAGGACAGTGGAAACCCTTCTTTTCTAATTAAAGGATCGCTTAAAGTTTCCGAGCAAGGTAGAGTATGTACAGTTACTGCTAGTACTTAGATGACATCTCTTCTTGAATCCCTACCTGACCCAGTTCTTCATTCAAGTTTGATGTTCTGGCCATAGCTGGGGTATCAGTGTCATCATGATAAATATCAATATCCTGTCACATTAAAACAAAACAAAAATTGACTAAAAGAAGCAGTGCCAACGTTTTCAAAGAGAAAATCATGGTAACTATCAATATTCTGGCACCACATTAAAATACTTCACAGACTAAGGTCTGTAACTTGTTTATGAGCTCTTTATCTAAAATGTCTGAGAAAATTAGTTGTCACTACAGGCACAAATAATCTACAGTTATTGCATATATGTTTACCTCAAAAGTGAAAGATAAATTTTATCATTAATTATCGTTTTTTAACAACATCTTTTTAGGCATAAGAGTAATTACTTGCCTCGGACTCTCCACACGCATATCATTATACACAGGTCTCTAGAGATGCTTGTTTATATTTAAAGACTCATTATCACTCAGCCCTAATCCAACAGGTAAAAAAGCTGTGTGTACATAATTAATTTAAAGTGTTGACTAAATGTTGACACTTGAAATCTACAGAATTTTAAACTAGTTATTACTGATGATGTTATAAAGGGCACTAATGCTGCCTCTGCCAACACAAATTCTAAAGACAGAAAATATAATAATGATAAGAAGGTTGAGGTTAGTGTTTATTGTATATGCTTACCATGTTGATAAATATAGCTTGGATAAACTTGACAACCTATAATTGTGAAGAGAAATTGCATTAAGGAACCTTTCAACCATTCCGTTTGGGACTTCAGAAAACATCAAAAATGTAATTATTAAATCACTAGATAATATTATTATAGCAAGGGCAAAAATTTAATAACAGAAACTGAACAAATAACTGAAACCTTTTGAAAATATGCATGAGAAGACAACAATTTTTTTAAGGTTTTTTTCAAGATAATTTTTTTGTACAAATTGTTAGATACTATGCCATGCAGGGTACGCAAAGTAAACAAAATCTATAATCCGATAGTACAGTTTTGTTTAGGAGAGAACTGATGAGGAAAACGAAGATGGAGACTGTGATGATGATGATGATAGTCCAGTTTTTTCTGCATTTTATAAAACAGATCACAAACCAAGTATAGTCCAGTTGAGTTTAAGAGAGTTTTAGAAGAGAGAATTGATGATGATGATGATGATGATGCTCCAGGTATTTCCAAAAACAATCGACAACCCACCTCTAGTGTTACTGTCAAGCTGATGGGAATCAGATTGTTGTACAGAATGATGAATGTTAGAAAAGTGAGTCCATAGTTTTGTGGTCCCTCCTCTGCAACAAACAAAACACAGCTTTAGAAAAAAAGTCTTATGCATACAAAAATTGACATTCAAACTCAGTTTGTTTAAGGAAAACTTGACTTTTAATTACTTCGTCTGTAATTGGTCCTTTTCCTAAACCAAGTTTGAAAACTTAGTACAAAGATCCTAAGCATAGATCTCTCACAGGGTTCTGTGTAGAGTTAGTGTACTGTATCCAATATTGCATAAGGAACGGACATTGCAAAAGTGATGGGGGTGGGGTGGGTGAGGATATTTTGCTTGCAAAACTTTTTCCCCACTCCCTCTGGTTTTGGGGAATTTCTTTGACATCAAATGGTATTTTCTTTTTGGCATTTACCCCGTGCAGGAATCATTTTCAAGTCTATTTGCCTTGCATGGAATTTCTTGTCCCCCCCTACCCCCATCTGTTATCTAATGATCTGTCGCTAATATATCTGAGTGACATACAACCATGTACTTTTACTGATGTTGTATCCGTCTGCTATTCGGTGATTAATGTAAACTCTCTACTATTTTATATATCCCTACTAGTATAACTTATTATTAATAATTATTTATAATTATTACTCTTAATAGTTAATATTAGTTTTATACCTTTGTATCCCAAATACCAGTGAGTGTCCTGGTGTTTCTCAGTCCAGATGTAGAAGCCAATGGTGCTGAACAGCGCCAGAACCATCAGCAAACCAAATAGGAACAGGATCTGTATGTTGGTGGTCTGGTCCATGTACGACCTCTTGATGGGAGCCGCAGTGGAGTTCTGCACAACACAAGTCCCAAAGAAATAATTACTACCTAGTACACAGTTTGTAGAGAATTACAAAAAATAATTTAATACAAGCGCTTCTTGAAGGACTTCAGATAATTTCGGAAGGATCATCCCTTGTGCAGAAGCATCACTTTCTTAAATGACGTCACACAAGTGCCGGGTGTCAAAAATGGACTTTTTTTGCAAAACTGCATTTATGACACATTGTTTTACACAATTTAGAAAAAAGTCAAAGTTCACTGTGCACTGCAACTATTAATTGTTTTAACTTTTATCATCATCATCTTGTGATGTGTACACAAAATAACTAACCCATCAGTTATATACTGCTCTTTCACACACTAACTGCAAGTTCGGCCCTCCTTGTCCCAGATACAAACAACAGTTCCTTTCAGAACAAAGCACGATACTTGCCTGCATTAACTTGGAGTCATGGCCAGTGTATACAACCAGACCTGAACAGTCAACAAAAGTACATGCAAAGTTACATTGTATGCAAAGCTATTGTAGAATGGCAAGTCAGCTTCAGAAACTCATTATACAAAACAGGATTTTATCAGATTTGTGAAGAGTTTTGCACAGTTTTATAGCTACAGTAAGAAGTACCTTATAAATGTACAGTTAGCATGACTGCAGTCTCAAAGATCCCCTATTAAAGTGAACCAACGCTGCTGCAACAGTCAAGTGAACTGAAAATGCTGTTAATGTTCAACACTGCACAAACTAGTGTTCAAACAGTAATGTGAATTGACAGCACTCTAAGTGACACAAACTGATAGTGATGTCAGTTTACAGTGCAATGTACATCACTATCACAATGCTATAATTTCTATTAATATTGGTGGCACATCACTGTAGATCCATCACTGTCACAGTGATTTCAGTGTTACTGATGATTTGAACAGCGCTGTAGCTGCCATCGCTGTTAAAAAAAACTATCACTACCACAACAGTGTCAACATCACTGTGGCATGTAATATTATCAAGTATCGCTGTTACACCACAGATTCTAGCTGTGTAGTTACCAAATATCCACTGGCTGTTTCTAAGCTGGGCTCCTCTCAACAGCACTTGGTCTGCATTCAGTGGAACTTGCCTGACAATAACACAACAAATGTTAAATATAGAAAACACATACTCAAGTTGGTTAAAAAAAAGTTGGTTGTAAGGAGCCAACAATTTTACATTTACACGGGGAGGGTGATTTTGCCAAAACTTTGTTGTCTTCAACTATTCATCTTTTCAAAGTCACAATAAATGATTCCCTCTCTAAAGTTAAATGGTCAACCTGTAAAAATGAAGCAATCCAACTTTAAGATCATTGAAACAAAAATTTAAAATCACATGGTGCAAAAAGCTAGATTGGAAGGAAAATAGTTTAATAATATAAAAGGAAGCAATGATACTCTTTTCCCCAAAACAGGCAAGATCAGTCAACTTTCAAGGTTGATTTCCAGTTCATACCTAAAAATTGAATGCATGAAATACAAACAATGTGGCTTATTGTAGAGAAACAGAATACACAGTTATTTGTACCTACTTTGAATACCATACAATCATGACACTGAGGCTTGTGAAACCATTAAAAGCACATACTTTTGCTTCTAAAACTGACCTGAAACACAGAATCAATGTAAGGCAACAGAGCGAACTCTAATGAGAATACTGCACACTTACTTCTTGCCAGTCAGTGTAATATTTCCTACAAAGTCATACAGACGATTATTGGGGCCTTCACACTCAACACGCCCCTAGAAACAAATCAGACAACGACTAACTGATGAAAATGAATAAGGTAATTTAACTATCAATTAATCACTTCACTGGTAATCAGTTAACTACATATTTTGTACAATGTCAAAATTGAAACTAAGTCATCATCTAATATATTAATATATTTTCTACAACTACTGTAAGTGCCAAGTATTACATGATGTAGTGTATCAAACAAAGCATCTTGGCCAATCCAATGCTTAGTTGTTTTTTCATAAAAATAAGGAGGTAATCATACTAAACAGTGCTCGATTTTAAGGAAAATTTCTGATTGTACATGGGGCAACCAAGGGCTCGTTTTGTAGTTGTCTGACACAAACTGAGGTCGTCCCATGCAAAATAAGTCAACCACAACGAATCTTTTCCAATCTTCAATTTGGTATAGAAGACATTTAATATTCTATTATATTTTACTTAGTGCAATCACACCCTAACAGGCCTCTTACTGAGAGGCGTGTAATCGCCTTGGCACTTGCCTGAAGAGTCTGAGCCTGTGATTGATCGCACGCATGCACGCCAAAGAAATTGTTTATTACAAAATGTTTACAAAGTAATGCTCTTATCCTTCTCGAAAATAAACAAATTATCACTTGGTCAACATTTATCTTGTCAGAGATTCGACATGATGCTGTCTGTCCTGTTTCACTTGCCATTTTCAAAGCTGCTCATTTGACCTTCGCGGCACTCACTGCAAATCTATTTAAGCAATTTGACCCCAAACTCTGCCTTTGCATAATTTAAAAAACCACAGCAAACTTTGGCCAATCACTGCCTGTGCAGTCATGCATTCCATTTGTTGTTTTTCATTTCTAAAATCCAAAACTAACTAAAACAAAAGTAACAACTTTATCAATGATGATAGTTCTGCTTCCAGTGAGTTAACCTGCGATTAGGCCTTCTCATACACACAAAACAAGAAAAGAGGAGAGAAGAGAAGAATGTTATTTCCGTCACATGTAGTTGTAGATTTCACATCACGTCCAAGTCGTCCAAGGCAGCATGGCATGAGAATGTCGCTGTTCAAGTGTTTAAAAATCCTTCGCTTGCAAGTTTTCCGACAAGCAATTGAACCATATTGTTGCTGTTGTTACATGTACTTCAAAAATTTCGACTGGAATCTAATCAATCACGAGCCTGTCTGGTTGTTTTTATACTTAGTTTTCTTTGAAGCCTCGTTTTCACTAGCAACGCAAAGCAAGAACAAGCACAGAAACAAGCACGATATTAAACCGTAAAAAGGGCCTTGATGCAAGAACAACAATAGCCAAATAATTCCACATTTTGATCAATTAGTTCAAGAAATTATACAAAAAATGGACAGCAGAGATTGTACAAGTGCACCGGTGTCGAAAATATCTTCGTGTTCATGCAGGTGATTCAGCAAGTTTCATGGTCTTTACTAGGCCAGTTTAATTCAGTAGCACAAACGTTTTAGCTATGGGGTTTCGATAGATTATAACAGATGTCTACGATGGCACAGAAGAGACACTTGGATTATGTGAATTTCTTTTACTAACTCACGATCGACAGTTACTTATCGATAGACAGTTACTATTTCTATCGACACTAAAATAAGTTTTTTTTCAAATTCAATTTAAAACTTGTTCACATGTTTGTCAGGACAAGATCAACTTGTGAATTCAGTATTTGTAAATATATACAAGTTCTGGCTCTTAAGAAAGCAAATTGAGAAACGCTATCTGCAATAAGTTTTAAATATTATGTTTTCTTAAAACAAATTGTTTTCTTCAATCTGGTGAATCCAGACAGAAATTGACAATGATGCGACCTTATGTATTTTTGGTCACGTATTTTCATAAAAACCCCGGGATTAAAGAAATTGTCTTGCCTATGAAACAAGATTTCAAGTGTGCTGACCTGATACTGAGTTAATATATTATTGTATCTCCTAAAAATATTCCTCCTATTAAACATTCATGTAAAGAGAATGCTTTTAGTCATCCATCGGACAACCAAACTGTTATCTCTTGGATGTCCCTCACAGATTCCAGTCATCTGATATGACCGGACGACCGTAAAAGTCGAAAGCTGCTACATGTACCAACCTGCATGCATCTGATGTCTAGTAATGATGTCTTAGTAGCTGTAAGAGGAAGAGCCTGTAGGAAGGAGAAAACAACAAATTATCGGATCTTTCTCGATATATCAACCACTGAAATAGGGTGTATCTATCACTGAAATCCTATGTATAACACTGAAATTTGGTGTGTCTAACCTTCAAAAACCTTCAAATCCCTCAAACCATTCAAAACCTTCATATCCTTCACATCCTTCAAAAACCTTCAAATCCTTCAAAACCTTCATGTCCTTCACATCCTTCAAAAATAGGCACGCATAATGTGCATGTGGCTACTGCTATTACGGATACCGTCTTGATTGAGAGGCGTTGCATGTCACAAGATACGATTCGACCAGGGACGTTCTGAAGTTGTCATTTTTTGTATTGAATGTTGAAGGACAACAAAACTCATGAATGCGATTTGTTAAGAAAAACTGAATATTCACATACAGGTTATCTTCTAAGAGTAAAACAATCAAAAGTATATTTGCAAAGTTACACAGAGGTTAATTTGTTGCAACTATCGTGATCCTGTATCTTTTTCTCAAAATAAATAGGCAGAAAAATTACCAATCGAGCCTGAAAGTAACCTAATGTAATGTAGACAATTGCAAGGGCAGAACTATTACTATTAGAGCTAATGAATGCGTCGTTCGCATACAAGTTTGTAGAGACTTTGAGAACTGTAGTACGGAGAGCTCACAAGAATGTTTTATTATTTACTCAATGGCTTTATCCAGCAAAAAATACAGTATTAAAAAAGTAGTAGAAAATATTAAATTTTTTAAAAAATATATGGAATATCCAATATTTTGATTTATCTGCATATGAGGTGACAGATCATTTGATTCTGATTCATGCTGGAATGAAAACAAAACACTGCTGAACAAACTAATAGTAATTGGTATAGACTACTAGATTTCCGTGAAGGACAGGATGAATTGAAGACGAGCGAAGGGACATTTATAAATTGGTTTGTTTTGTTTGTGTTTATCCGACCATAACCGTGTGTGAACATCTGAATGAAATCGTTTGATGCAAATTCCTGGGCAAAATTATAATTTCTACAGGCTGTTTACATTTATTTCAGGGACTATTTTATAATCATTCTGGTTTTAAAGGGATATTTTCAGATTTTGTTGCCACGGGAAGCAAAACAACCTGAAATCTCTTGGGACATTCGCACAATTCGCAGACTACAAGAAAAGATTTTGAATAATTACATGACAAGTTTATATTTTGCACGCAATCGTGACAAATTTAATGACTAGCACTGAACGCATTTAATTTCTAGAATAGATCCATCAAATTTAGATGAACAAGAAAAATCCTGCAAACAATCTGCTGTGATGTTTGAAACTCCAGGTCGGATGAACAAACTGAAACAAATAAATTATAATTACCGAAATGTCCCGCCAAACAATGCCTTTAAAGCAAACCTAGTTCACTAACCAGTCCCTGCCGACCACCCGCGTTTCGTCCAATTAGGATCTTGCGGGATATTTATGTAGATGTAGATGAAAATGTCTGTCACAGTTTCTTCGATTCTTCCGATCCTGTAGTAAGCTTATATAGTACAATCCAACAATCCAGCACAACATTAAAGTGCCTATGAAACGAAAATTTTTATTTCGTTTTTATGAACTTTAAGTTGTATAAAACACAGTATCACAAAAGATTTTGAGCAAAAAAATATCTTTGGTCGGTTTTTAGAGCAAGAAAGAGCTCGATTTTGCGATTTGTAGTGGCAAATGGACTGGGGACGAATTTAGCC
>JAOBYH010057667.1:0-11956 GCA_025403525.1 Umimayanthus kanabou | reverse complement strand
TGGATTCCCATACAAAGTCTTATAAATCACCCGATCCAGGAGTTCCCATACAAAGTCTTTATATATGTATAAATCGCACAGTGTGACCGTTAACACAAACTGTAAGCTTGGGCTGCCTGTGGTATTACATGAAGTTCACAATCAAAGAAACTTTCGTCATAATAAATGTTATGAAAATACACATTTTAAGAGGCCTTGGCAATACTTGACATCGTGGCTTTTATTAAAATAAAATTATTTCAAACAAAGACCACACGCTACACGATCTCCTTCCCGAGGTGAGCTGTACCCAACCCTGACCGTTTTAACGAACCCCTCTGCAAAAAAACCCGTTGTTAACAAAGTTTTATAATGTTCAACTCATCTAAATGCCTCTAAAGTAATTAGTTCTAATATTGTAAATAGTTTTCCTAGCATTAGTTAGCTTAGCATTATTGTATTTTATAGAAATTGTATTTGTAAATTATATTGTAATTCAGCCTAGCTATGGCTGCATATTTTAGGTTATTTATAAACCACTTTACTTTACTTTCCTTTTAAAAGAACGAACCAAACAACCAAATATCTGAAACCATTCAAAGTTAATTCATTCATAGGTATTTATATAGAGCTGTTACGAAGACTAGTATCAAGATAAAACAGGTTATAGATAGATAAGTGTCAGCTTTGTCCTTATTCTTCTTTTCGAGACGTGTAAAATCTAGTAACTGATGTAGTCTGTAGTTTTTATCAGTGCTAGATTACGGTTTTAAGTCCATATATCAAAACATAGTTGAGTATGTTATCTTTCACTGAGACTGATACAAAACTCGACTGATACCGAATTACGAGGCCGACAAAAACAGATCTACATGTACGCGAATGGTCTAAACAACAAGACTAGTCTACGCGCCGACAGCTGGAACAAAAAAAATAGGGCAGCTTTTAAAGTGTGGTGGTATTCGCAGCATTAAAAACACAGGTTCTGATGGCTGTCACAGTTCCAGGAACTTAAAAAAGCGTCTTTACAAGAAAGAAGTCAAAACAGTTCATCACAACAGTCATTCCCATACTTTAACTTTTCTAATTAAAAAAAATAGCGCTTACAGTAATGGTTCTGACTATGATTTCAAAACACATGTCAAAGCCAAATCAGAGATGAAAGTAAGCATATTTTACAAGTATTTTAAGGAAAATCACAGTATGTTGCATAAGGTTTGTTTAAAGTTACAATTATTCAAGTGGTTCTGTGAAATATTGAACCGAACGTAATGCCGGATAATCATACTGATGTTGTTAAATTTTCAGTCAAGGTTTCCATGAAGTTAAATTTTTGCAAAGCCATACTCATATATCAGCACATTTTATTGGGTATAAAACAGTTTTAACATCGAATAATTCAGTTTGTTTTTATTGTGCGTAGAAAGAGCAAACAAAGACAAATGACAGATGTCTTCTTCAGACAAACTCAATTCATGGAACTCTTTCTTTGCTTCGACACACGAACTTTCGCACGATACATTTTTTGACTAAAAGCCTTTCAAAACAAAACCTTATTAAAATGACATTAGGAATTTGAAAATGTTGCAAATACCGGAAAATATAAAAGAATTTGTTATAATCAGTTACATCGTCACACCTAGAGCCAATAACGAAACAACTTCTGGCCCGCACCACTCGCTGAGAATGAAAATAAGCGTCTGTGGGTGCAGACTAAACACAATCCTAATCAGAAAGTTTGCTTACCAAACACCTTCAACCAGTAATTGAATGAGCTTCTTACTTTGCACGCATCAACTAATTAATGGCCTGATTTGTCGGATCCCGCTGGCTTCATGCCTGATCAGTCGACTAAACAGTTTTGTGACCACACACGCTTAATACATATGTATCTATATCTTGATAAAATTTGGTTTGTAACCAGGTGGAGACATAGTTAAAATAGTTTTTTTTTTAAAAAAAAACCCAACAAGCTACTCAGGTTGAAAATTTTAAAAACACGTTAAAATTTCCCAACGTTTCGGTTGAGTCACCAACCTTCTTCAGAAAAAGTGAATAAAATGTAAATGAAAACAAAGTTATATACCAAGAGCGTATGCTAATTGATATCTATATCTTATCGTGCATGCAAGCCAAATTAAAGGATTATAACTTAAGGAAGCAATAAGCCAGTTTTACAATCATGCGCAGTACATACAAGCGGCTTGTTTGGCGGGCCACACGTCCTGTGAACATGGTGGATTGTACGAATGAGTGGGGATATATTTTAAAATATAATAGAAATATATCAATTATAATACATTTTAAACAATATCTTCACCCATTCATACAATCTGCCACGTTTACAGGACGTGTAGCCCGCCAAACAAACCGCTTGTACGTACTGCGCATGATTGTGAAACTGGCTTATACGACCTGAAGAGATGGCACCTGATCTCCTTGCTTATTTTCCGCGCCTTTATTATTTTGCTGTCCAGGAATCTTTGTTGCTAATTTAGCCATATAGAGGTGGGGAAAGTTTGATATTCAAAGACCTCGCTCTATAAAGAAACTATTTTGTTGATCTAATATTCGAACTTTTTGGTTGCTCTTTTTAAAATGTTTTGGTCTATAAGTGGGTTGAAGTTCATCGTATAACTAAAGGTGATAAATTTAAATACAAACAGTGGGTTTTTTTTTTTCAGAAACAGCCACGTGTAAGTATTCCACAAATTTCAGCGTTTAAAATCAAATCCAGTGGTTGGCAGCTATTTTACGTTAGGTGTTTAAAGAAGGCTTGGCATATAATATTTTAATATCTGCCATCTTAAAAGGATACTACTTTTGAAGGCGGGTTTTAAGAATGTCTTCAACAACACGGGTAGTATGGGGTACAATGCAATCCGGCATTTGCCGCTTTAACAAATGTTATCATCGGCACAAGTCCTCTGAGCAGTTTTTAGAAATGCTGTATTTCTAAGGAAAACTAATTTTTTTCTCGACATTTATGCCGCTAAAATAAATATTGTCGTAAATTCGTGATCTCGTTTCATGCTAAGAATGATTCGATCGAACTGCCTAAATTCGTAGTTCTGCCTGCATCCACGTAAATTAAATGAAAGTCGTAAAAAGTGACTTTGTAACAAGTTTAATTACTCTTGACCTCCATCCTGTATTTTTCTATCTCTTCTTCCCAGTCTTGTCTTGAACCCGTCCAACATGTCGCCAGAAATCGAATTTTCCATTAGCGACACTTAAATTTCGCGAATTTTGCGATTTAGAAAAAATCTCGAAGATTTGATGTCGCGGAAACAAAGTGCCGCGAAAATTTGGATGCGCGATAACTAAGTGCCACACATAAAGTCTTTTCGTTAAATATTAACCGTTTAATATAAGCTTGTTCTTTTTCGTCGCAGATTTTTTTTAGTAAAACAATATTTTAGCTTGTACTTTTATCAAGACGTACAGATGTACAGTTTTATATGGAACAGTATTTATCGTGTACGGACGTAGATGAAGGATACCTTTGTTACAGTTTTGTCTTATAGCACATTTCAATTATACGTGTAGTTTTATTTTCGCTTTGATTTACGGAAGAAATCGCGAAAATAAAGTGTCCTGGCTTTTTTCAAATTGACGAAATCGCAAAAATAAAGTGTCGCGAAATATTGCCATCCAAAAATCGCGAAGTTAAAGTGTCGCGAAAAATTAAATGTAAAAAGGTAGTTGCATTGCATTGCATTCATTCGTGTTGGGTTGCAATTGCATTGTAATAGGAAGCGATTCCTTTAACGATTGATTCATTTTCCTCTACCTATTAAAAACGTAATGTAAACCGGTATAATCAAAGTCAGAATGCTATTCGTCTTTCAACAGAAAATGGTTATTTTTTCCCACTTAGACTCAAATGGCATTTAATAAAAGTGCCAAGTTGTAATTGTATGCTCTCCAGCAAGGGTCAACTAGTAATGCCTTTTATATGTAAGTTTACTCTTCTGTCATATATATCCCAAGGCTACGTTTGAAGCCTCTTATAATCCTCGTTATTAATAATTCTCGCAAAACAGAAACTGAGAGTTTCTGTAACTTTATAGAGGAAGCGCTCGTTCGGAACTCTCCAAATATTAATTTAAGAATCGCGTATTTTGCGATTTCTGACGCCTGGTGAAGGAAAAGAAGAATACGCAGCAATTGTTTCAGATCACAAAAATCAGCCCCAAACAGACATCTGCAAGGAGTTGTGTGAACACAAACTTTTGGTCATGTTTGCGGGACATGTAATTGAAATAATATGTTTTCGCATTTCGTTTGTGATGTACCGCCGAGTGTGGCAAACATTTAATACATCTTGTTACAAAAACTGATAAAGACAGTGCATTTTCATACACTGCTAAGCTTGTGTCTGTTTGGGACGTGGCCACGGAGAAACGAGACTAAATATATCCCATTGCAAAGAGTTTTCGTCGAGGGATTGGCAACCAACTAATCGCAAAGCATTTGAGGGTAATTGCGACGGATCACGTGTTTCTGGAAAACAGCCTTTGACGGCGATTGGAGGTGATCGATTCCAGAATGGTTTCCGGCGTCTGTGGTCCCTTTATGAGTGAAGAAACGCCTGCTCGACGAAAGATGGGCTAATTGAAAGACCCTTCAAGATAAGTTTTAAAAATGGTCAACTAAAAAATCGTGATAAAATACACAGAGCAATAAAGAAAAGCTTTAAGTCACGAAAATGAGTTCAAAATGAAGCCAAGGGTCAACGGCAAAATCAATGAATGTCTCGAGTTTGGTGGATTGTAACCAACTTTCATCAACTATCAAGGATATTTCGAATTCTGTTTTGTTTCTTCGATCATTTTTTTAGTTGTAAGGTGATTTTTTGTGCCAATAGATGTATACTTATTTTTGTTAGCCACTTCCTGTTCTAGATTTATTGGACTATCACTAGTGTTATATTTATTAACACATTTGTTTTCAGAGTGCCAATAAATTACCACAACCTACACCTAACCGAAACATAAACACAAACAAATATCCTTCATGTTTACACGTAGGTTATGTTTGTAGAAAAAATACAATAAAACAACAACACAACACACTACAATACAATACGGATACGATACAGTGGAATACAATACAATACAATACATTACATTACATTACGATACAACACAACACAACACAACACAACACAACACAATGCAATACAATACAGTGGAACACAATACAATACAATACAATACGATACGATACAATACAATCAGAAGCTCATAGTCTTATGAGCTTCTGATACAATACAATGCAATGCGATACCATACAATACCATACGATACAGTGGAATACAATATAATACGATATAACCTAATATAATATAATACAATACAATACTATACAATGAAATACAATACAATACGATACAATACGATACAATACAATACAATACGATACAATACAATACAATACAATACGATACAATACAATACAATACAATACTATACAATGCAATACAATACAATACAATACGATTTGATACGAAACAATGCAATACAATAAAATACGATACAATTTATACTCAATAGATATAACATCTTTGTTGCAATACTGCGGATCTCAAGTGCAAAAAGAAAATAAAAACAAAAATGGAATACCACTCCGACTTTTTTTTCTCGCTATAAGCTTAGTCATGCCAATCGTTCTTTTTATCAGTCAATAATTAATAATGCAAAGTATTTATATTCACAAATAGGAGGGTTCCTTTAACATGTTGTGACAACTTGTTAAAAATTATGATTGACCTGCAGTTGAAAATTATCTGATAGTACGAACTATTTTAAAATTAATTTCTTGTAGCACAGTGATATAATATAAAATAATTAAAGCCAAATTATGTATGGCCTTTCTCTTTAATTTTTTAACTTAGGAGAACTTTGACTGGTTTAAAGGAAGGAAAATATATTCTTTAGATAGTTTTCCAGGTGTTCTATTTTCTGAGAAAACAATTTTTTCTTTTCCAGTCTTAAAAGACTCAAGACATTTTACTTGAAACGCAGCCAAGAAATCCTATCAACAGTAACAACAATTCTTTTAATCTTTAGTAGCTTTCATTGTACAAATGTAAGTATAAAATACGCTAAATTAAAAAAAGTACAATGGGGCAAGTCTACAACAGGTATACACCCAGCGAGGTAGACTGCCAATTAGTGCGCCTTTTTCGATATCAGAACAACAAGAGGGAGAAAGCTTGGAGCTGAGAATTTCAAATACTGAAACAGGTTACAGGCAATGTAACTAAACGTGATTTCCTGTCGCTTGGTGTTCAGCATACCGCTTGCATTAAGACTTCGGGACATAAAATTTAAATATTTTGGTATAATTTAAGTGAATCGCGAACTTGTATCCATCCTACACCTCTTTTCATTTGAACTAATACTCTTCCTGCTGTTAAATGCACCGACATCCCTTCTATCTCCGTTTCACCTTCAACAAACACAATTGTTCTGCTGGCAACGGAAAAACAAAGTAAATACAAAGTGAACTTATTAAGACCCCCTTCTAGAACAATCTAATGAGATATAACGCGAAAAGTTTCCGATCACGCAATCTTGAACGTGCTCTTCCTTTACATATCTGTAAAAAGCTAAGTTTAACACTAGGTGAGGTATTAAATTTTTATATAAACAAGTATTTAATGGTGTTGAGTTTGCGACAAAGTTTCAGTTATATTCGGAAATTGTGCAAAAGATTAAAGGTATAGCAAACGAAGAAAAACAAAGGATTATATTGTGGATGTTGAAATATCGGATCAGAGAGTGTTGCCTTCCATTGGCCAATAGCTGTTAATAATCATTATTTCGTGAAAGCGGTTTATAAGAAACTAATTGCGAATTAAATAACTGTATAGCTATAGGCACATTCAACACATGCTAAGCTTTGTGGCAGTGCTGTCTTTCGGGCTGGAAAACCACAAAGATCAAAGATCAGGTCATCTTTTGAAAATGACGCATGAACAGAAAGGGTCATTTCTGGCGAGGTACAAGATGACGAAATAGGATACAACGTACGACAGCACAAACGCGCATGTAACAAACATTAGGCAGTACACGAGTATTACATACGGTCAGTTCGGCCCTTCAACTTCAGTAGCTTAATACAATTTGGAAAACATTTAAGATTCGTGAAGACTGTGGTTCTGATTTGCCAATATTCAAGACGCGTTCGTTTACAGGCGTTGGCTTAATTAACGTGACAAAATAACACCAAATGGCACTGCATGGTTAAATCTAACAACGGGCGGATTTGACGGAGATACTTCGGGAATTGTTTCGGTGGTGTAGCCACAAGTAGTGTCGTATGTTTCAATTCAAGTATACCTTGAGGTCACACGATAATTTTAAAGGTGATCGAAATATAGAGTGTGCAGACATCTTGGATATGTGTGCAACGCGAACATTCACTGATTCAGTCGAGCAAGCGGACTCGTTGATGTGTAGTGGCGAATATATATCAGTTCAACTTCTAGCGTGTACCCTTTGCAGGATCTGCGTTTTTATGTCCTTATTTAAGTACTTCCCTTCTCAAAAATCCAAACCTGGCGTGGGCATAAAACTATGATCCTCGTTCTAGTCTAAGCCAGACGACAGCACATCACAATGGCTAGTCACAATATATAAATAACATATATAATTTTAAAGGAAGAGGATAGCTACTTGGTCTGGGTGTAAAATATCGTTGTGAAAAGAAAGAAAGTTCATTGGGTACTTTTGCCAATTGACAGAAAATAGCTGATTCTGAAACCAAAATCAAAGATCGAAGAAAAACAGTGACAGTTGTTCATGTTTATTCAAGATTGCACACCAACCTCTGTTCGTCTTAGGTCTAGCATGCAGTTCGCACTCACCATATTTGCTATTAATCGCTGCTATCCTGTCAAAAGCGGACTTGTGTCGAGCCATAACGTCATCCTGAAGAAGCATGCAAGTGACCAGCACTGAGCAAAACAATGTGCTCCAAGCCATTTGGATTTGGTTTGAAGACACGGGAATTCCTCTATTCTCGGCAGCGCTTCTCTGATGTTGCTTCTCTCGTCACACTGAATTATCTGCATTGAGAGAGGTGTAAGGTGTCAAGCATAAAATGTCTCCAAAATGAAGGACATGTGATGGATATCAGGTTAAACACCTAAACGTACATTTCGTTAACATCGAGTAGTTACAGTAAACGCTGTGAAAACCAACCAGACGAGTCACACTTTACCGCTTGTCGACCACTTCTACGTGAAATATGCGTGCGGCCTTTTTGTTTTATGGATTATAATTTTTCACCCTGCGTTCGGTGAAGTGCGCTTTAGATTTGGCTTATCTTACCTTAATTAGTGGTATCTAGTGTTGACAGTAGCATTTTGGTAAACCAATTAATCTCTGTTAAAAGAATTTTGACGTCTAAGTATAAAGCCCATTTTCTTTTTAAAAGAAAAATGTGGAACGAGATAGAATTTGGAAGCAATTGTTATCTCAGTTAATTAATAAGTATATAAATATCTATACTATCTCGTTGTGGAACACAGGAAGTTTGAAACTCCGTGGTAAAAGACATGGTGATAAAACGACAGGTTTATTTAGGTTTGTATTTCGCACCTTTCTGTCGCTAGTAGGGATTTCCGGTTAGTATGTGACTCGGAAGTGAGTCTTCTTGGCAAAAGGACAAGCGAAATCGAGAGTTTGAAGGAAATTCTTGATAGAGGCCAAGTTTAACAAAGCTGAGATCTAATTTTATTGTAAACATTTAGACTACTTATGGTATTTTGTCAAACAGTTTATTCTCGGAAAGAGCTCGCTCGAAACGCTAGCTTTAGACCCACAAAACTCCTACTCCTAGATTCTTACTCGCCGGCGCAGAAAAGCCAGATTTAAACAAAGTAAAAAGGTTTTCTTATTAAAAAAAAACAGTCTTCCAGTGTTTACCTTGGCCAATGCCAAAAGCATTCAAGCCTAAATCAAAACAAGCTCTTTCAAAGAAACCTAGTTATTAAGTGGTTAAGGCTGGACGGATTTTCCTAGACCATGTACGAAAAAATATAGACAGTAGATTAAAGTATTTTATTTTCAATTTCATAAAATTGTAAGGTTACATAGCTACTCAATAAGGAAAATAAAAAGAGAAAATTAATCAGAACTGCCGATTTTGGCACTGTTATAACACGTATGCATTCGACAAGAACATCCAAGTGAAGACTCGATGTATAAACTATATAAAAATTCCCATGACCTCCTGAGCAGTTCGGCGTGTTTTTTACCTTGACGGTCAGTCCTTGTTTACCCGGAACCGGCACAACGTTTTGAGTCTGCGGTGGTTGATTTGTAAATAGAGCCAAAAATATTGTATTTAAGTTTGGAAACAACCATAAGGATGCGGTCTTGCGCCGTTTATAACTTGGGGAATGCCAGATTAGGCCATGAAAAATTATAAAAAAATAAGTTGGTTAACATCCCCAACCATATCTTTATTTCAAACATTAACGTTTTACCCTAATGTGACCGTGACGGTTTCAAGCGTTTATATAAATTCCCAAGTAAGTGAAGTTCCTCAAGTTCTTGTAAGTTTTAAAATAGTCAGTTAAAATACTCTTAAACTTCGTAAATGTTGTGATGCTTCAGACCGATTGAAAATCGACATTGGATTTCAAAGTGTCAGGTGTATATGAAGATTGCTGTCTACTCACCCTATTTTTCTCCTGAATTCGTCGAGCGGCGGAAAAGAATCGCGATACCGGCGCGCGGAAACTGGGACGAGAAAAAACAAGAGAAAAAGGAGAGAAAAATCCTCTTCTCTTGTTTTTTTCTCGCCGCAGTTTCCGCGCGCAAGTTTTCGCGATTCTTTCCCGCGATTCTTTTCCGCGGCTCGACAAAATCAAGAGGAAAATCGGGACTGCTGGTAGTCTAGTCTACTTAATGGTTATTTCATAATCAATTCAAAGAACTAGTATCAACATAAGTCATATAATGATATATATGATATAATGACCTACTTTCCTACGTTCTCAAGAAAGTAATTCCGACTGTCGGACGTTAAATTTTTGATAAAAGGAGCCATAACCAACTATTTTTTTCTACTTTCCTTAAGGAATTAAGCTGTTGCTTTGTCTGTCTGAATAAAAGGTGTCAGGTCATATCGGAGAAGACCGACCCCGTGTATAATGACACAGACAAGGGGGCTCTTTGGAAAACCGAATTTAACCCCTAAATGAAAGGCACTAATCTTGGAGTACCTCGAGTTAACTTTTACACCCACTAGAAGTGACAGTTTTATTAAAAATCAAGATAAGTGGTTGCGGAACCACAAACTCCGTTTTGATTTACTTACTCTTACTAACTCTTACAAACTCGCTATGAATTCGAAGTTGATAGCTTTCTTCCTGGAAATTTTTCTGCCTCAAAGTGAATATGGTAACACGCGCCCGTCGTGCCTTGTGCGAAAAACCGCTGATGAAGACCATGAAGACGGCTCGAGAGTTAAACAACTTGAAAACAATCTATGTCGTGTTTCCTTAAACTGAAATGTGAACCTTAATATTTCGTCTTGTAACTGGATAAGATCTATTTCCAATCAAACTGAAAATGTTAGCATTTTATGTAGTGATACAACTGTATATTTAGATATTTTTCTTGTAAGGCCATCCCTGCTTATTTCTGTGCTTATTGTTGGTCGACCAACCCAATTTCTCAAAATGGTGATTGCAAAAATAAAAAATATAGTAATACAGTTCTCTTACATTTTAAAAAGCGTCTGAAATCAGTTTATCTTGCCGCGTAAACCCGAACAAACTTTATACTGTCATTCAATTTAAAAATGTCTACCTTTTGATTGCTTGAGAGTTGAGTGCAAACAACTGCCTGCAAATAATGGTTTGCTCATGCGCAACATTTTGCTTGGTCCATTTGCTTCAACTATTTTATACTCATGCACAGTCCGTGAATCTATATGTGAACGCACATAACTTATCACAAAATATCGTGATCAAATTTTCTCAGTGTCACGCAGATCGCTTGTTTGCCGCTGCGGCTTCGGCTTCAAAAAACGATCTCCGTATGCATTGTTCTCTAATGAAATGTCAATATTTTGCCCAACCTCATCCAGTAACTGACTATAAAATAACTGTCCAACATTATACACTTTGACTATGAAACATACTTTGAGCTATATATACAATATCGTTAACGGCTTACCCTCTACGTTTTTCTGAAAATGTTCAGCTTGCCTTTTTCGCAGTGTCCCAGATTTTTTTGACTTGTTTGTCTTTGGTCGCTTCTACTGAAAGAATGAATTTATAGTAGAGTAAGATGATGGGCATCTGAGACAGTCGGATGTTAAGTCCGGGCTCCGTCATGAAAGTTGACTCAAAACACAGGGATTAAACTGTCATGTACTATGTTCGCCTTTGTACTCGTGGTCGGTCTATCGCAGAAAAGGCGTTTCTACCTCCCACAACACATGTATACCCCAAACTGGGCAGACCCAGCTACGTCAACATGGTCAAGAAATGCGGGGGATTTCCTGTTTTGACTTTGTCACGTTAATGTATTAAAGTATTGTTTTTGTTTACAGCAGCTAAATATATAACAACGATACAAAAACTTTTCGAGGTAAAGTAGTGAAATGTTCGCCAAAATGTCTAGTACCCACCCGACTGTCTAGTGCACTCCCGAAATGGATTAGTCATACTCATGGTTCGTGGTTTGAACAAGAATGAGCGGACTTTTCAGTTTTCTCATTATTCGCAGCAATCTTTGACAAAAAAATATAAATGATATGATTGACCGCTCCTTTTAAAAAGCTTGGCGTTTATATCCAAATTTGTTTATTTCCTTTTCTCCCACCCTATTTAACGAGTTAATAACTAAAAAGGCATCCAAACTGTATAAAATCATATACACGCTTTTTTTTATAAGAACAATTTTATAAGAACAACGAGGCTCAAATTTGCCCAAAAATTAAGAACAAG
>JAOBYH010057556.1:0-11956 GCA_025403525.1 Umimayanthus kanabou | reverse complement strand
ACACACATACACACATACACACATACACACATACACACATACACACATACACACATACACACATACACACATACACATTGAGTTACGCCCTCAGTTAACAGACCACAACACCGGGATTACCCTACACTTTTCGAGAAGTGCGTAGGTTCTTTTAAGTCCCCTGAAGAGCGTCGAGTTACTGGACCAACGGTTTGTCGAACGGACGGTGTGTCGAAAGAAGGTCACTCTGAATCCAACTCTGGACGAGTTCGGGGAATGAACCCGGGACACCCCCCTTGGCAGTCTGATATCTTTACTCATTTCACAAGTGTAAACCACGCTTTAGAGTATGACGTCATTTAAACTTCTCTCCACTGGGAGATAACCCAATCATCTATATCTGTTGTATTAACTCTTATGTTTTACTACACAGATATTAATGAGTGTTCGACCAACCCATGTGAAAACGGAGGGATGTGTACGGTGAGTGTCAAGCATAACACACAGGAGAGCATAGCAGAACCAACTGACTAGGTTATATTCATTTGTCTGCGATCTAGACGGACGGGGGGGGGGGTTGGAACTCCCAAGGGCTGGTGGGAACCTTTATTTTATAATTCTTTGAAATTCCTTACAAGATATGGTTTTAAGGTAGAACGAAAGATCCCATTGGATAAAAAGACGATATAAGTAACCCAAACCTTAACCCTAAAACTGACCATCCGTAAACAAACATACAATAGTATAGTGTTAAAAAGTGTCAGTTATTGTTACTGTTATTGTTCAATAGCCAATGGAATAGTTCGTTCTCAGAGCAGAGTTTTACTGTTAAATGTCCATTTTACTATAAATTTGTAACCCAAACTACAATGATAACAGAAACTTGGCTCCTTCAGATGAAAATGGGTCGATGTGCAACCTTAAATATTTGCCTTTTTGTCTTTGCTACTCGTGTGTGCGTAAACTTGAATAGTTTATTACTCTTTAAACAGGATCTCGCGGGTGACTTCAACTGCACATGCGCAACAGGGTACAGAGGCAAAACCTGCAGTATTAACATTAATGACTGTACACCGGACGCTTGTTTTAATGGCGGCACTTGTGTGGATGGAGTCGGCAATTTCACATGCCACTGTCCAGCGGGTTTCACAGGGGACATGTGCGAGTGCCCGCTGAACCCTGGGACATCCGGTGGGGTTGACGTCGGTTCTCAAAATAAATCGGCAAATGGAACGGACGAAACGGCTCAAAATGGTTCAACTGTTATCGGAAAAGGTATGGTTGTTTCTTTGTTTCTTTGTTTAGTGGCTTGTGAATGTGTGAGTTGGATAAGAGAGTAGAAATGAAATTTTCTTAGACAAGATATAATTAATATTTTTTTAAGAATGATTTTAAAAATCGTGTTTCCTTGGTAGTAGAAATCTTCTCTCCAAGCATGTGGTATAAGAACACATGTCAGCATGTGTTGGTCGTCGTGCCAATCTTAACAATGCTTTTGTTCTTTTCCATTAGGAGGAAGCTCAAAAAGTTCGTGGGACAGTTTTGGTAAGTGTTTGTTATTTGTGTGATCTCATTTCTTTTCACTGCCACGCGACCTTCGATCTAAAATTTTAGTCCGTCGATGAACCACAACATAGCCATTTTCTTTGCTTACATTAACAAACACTGAGAATACCGAGACACAAAAACAACATCCTGCAAAAACTGCATTAAACTGATTTTCGTTTCAATTTTTATCTTTCTAACACAGATGACGCGGACAAAGAAAAGCTAATTATCGCCATTACAGTGTCAGTTATCATTGGAGTGTGTTTGATTGGCAGCTGTCTATTATGGAAACATGTCAGGAAACGATCGCGGTGCGTGCGGAACCGCGAGGGAGCTGGGTCTGAGTCAGGGAACTCTGAACATGAGCCGAAAGGCAAATCGTTAGACGATAAAGAAGCAAGTTGTGCTACTGCGACAAATGCGGGGCCACAGCGTGTGACTTTGAACAATCACGCGCCTGCCGATATTATCATAAACTTTATCCCCACTAAGGACAGTGCGGCCAATGTTAATACTCTAAAAGAGCAGAATCTCAGTTCGTGTAACAAAACTGCTGAAAAAGAACTGATGAGGTGAGTAGTAGTAGTAGTAGTAGTAGTAGTAGTAGTAGTAGTAGTTAGTAATAGTAATAGTAATAGTAGTAATAGTAGTAGTAGTAGTAGTAGTAGTTAGTAGTAGTTAGTAGTAGTAGTTAGTAGTAGTAGTAGTAATAGTAATAGTAATAGTAGTAGTAGTAGTAGTTAGTAGTAGTAGTAGTAGTAGTAGTACGTAATAGTAGTAGTACTGAGGTAGTAGTAGTAGTAGTAGTAGTTAGTAGTAGTAGTAGTAGTAGTAGTAGTAGTAGTAGTAGTAGTACGTAATAGTAGTAGTAGTAGTAGTAGTAGTAGTAGTAGTAGTAGTAGTAGTAGTAGTAGTGGTACTGGTAGTAGTATTAGTAGCAGTAGTAGTAAATAGTAGTAGCAGCAGCGGAGTTTAATTGCCCGTAGTAGTTTTAATATTAGTGAAATCATACACATAATGACAGTGATATAACAGTAGTATTAGCCGCATTTATAGTCGTTGTAATAGTTGCACTAGTTATTTTTAAACTGTTGTATTACCTGTAATAATCAACAGTAGTAGCAGTATTAGTGCTTGTCACAGTCTTAATCGTAATCGTAGGGGCAAAAGCACGTTGAACTTGGTGTTGTAGATGCTGATATTTGTGTTGTGTTGGTGTTAATATCGTCATGTTGATGTTTGTGAAGTAGTAAACAAGCCTTGAAATTCTAAAAATAATTTAACTACGCCGAATACGCATGAACAAAACACTGTGCATGTACTAATAAAACCAAAACCTAACTGTTCTTGTAATTATTCTTAGATGTCTGTCTTACTTTAAAATAACCTATAGCTGAATAACGAGTAGATATCTTTATAAACAACAAATTGCACTTGCACCTTCCGTAATAACTTAATAAAGAGCAGACAGACAAGTGGAAAAGCCTGTTAAATTATAAATGTATAAAACTGCTTCAAAACAAGTTGTCTCATTCGCTCTACGTGCGTTTCGTGCATTCGTGCGCTTACTAGGTTCTTCATCAAATGCATGACATACTTGTACATTTATAAGCAGGACTTTGAAACCCGTTGATTAATCTAAATTCGAGTTTTGCAATGCAGATTGTACTTTTGCCTACGCACAACTCGTTACAGTATCCAGTATGCAAGAACGCTTCATCAGTTCACGGCAACCTTCATGTATTTCGCAAACTCCGCCACAGATTCTAGCCGTTCGTCAACCGTAGTTTTTAAGCAAGAGAAGCGCAGAAAAATAATGTGGGGCTGAAAAAACGAAAGACTTTCGCTGGAAAAAAGGAAGAACTGCCATTTCAAAAAAAATGTGGGAAACAAATTTTTCTAACAAGTGTGTGTTGTGAGCACGTTTCTAAGCATTTTTCCACTTACAAGCCGTACATGAATTTATTAACTTCGGAATAGTTGAGAATTCCGTTGGAGTTTAAAATGTTCTTTTTTATCAAGCTCGGTTTTTCCGCCTTGTCTGTTGTACACGGTACACTTGCACCAGCAACCTGCACAGTATTTCTCGTGTAATTTCTTTGCCTTTTCGTTTCTTTCAGGAAATCGGTGGAGTTATCTCAGATAACTGATCCTGCCGATTGGGATGAATTTTTTCTGCCTAATAGATGTACCTTTGATAAAGGGTACTGGCAAGAGGTCGAAGTGGAGATTTAAAATTAAATTATTTATAAAAAGGTAATTGGTGTTATGCTAGTTATAGATAATAAAATACTTTCTCTTTCTAGTTTCTATTATGATCATTAGATGTTATGAAAGCTATAAAATGTCAGACATTCTGCTCGCTAATAATATATGAAAAAAATTAACAGGTAGAAGATTTAAACCTATTTGCAAATGTTTTCGACGCAGAGGTATGAGTTGCAATCGCTTGGACACAGTGTTAAAATGGTTTTCCTTTTAAAAAGTTTTATTTATTCAAAAGTGTTAATAATCCAAATCGATGCTAAATCGCGCATTAACCTTAGCATAAACGTAACTAATTATTTTGTAACATAAGCAAAATATTCTGATTCCTTTAACAGCTAAAGCGAGGGTCTTTATTTTGTGTAAATGAAAGTTTTTGCGTTGTTTTATTGTAAGTATAAAATTACAATTTATTTGTTTGATTTTTAAGAATTAAAACAATCATTCAACTTAAGGTTTTTTTGCATTTTAAAAGGTAAAAGGGTGTTAATGCGGAAAATGACAAATATGTTAGCAGGGCGCGTTTTTTTCTGTAAACGTTGAGAGCTGGTAACTTGCAAACAGAAAAGGGCCGCACTTTTAGCAAGTTTCTATTCTTGCTTTATCCCGTTTTAACTTCTATTCATTCTCTTTTTAAATTGTTTTATTATATATTATCTTGTAATTGATGACATCATGGGTGTTATGTGGCGTGTATCTGCTCTCCAATGCTTCTCTCTGATTGGCTATAAAGTGTTGTCGATGCCACGCAGAGCAGCTGCTACGTAACACCATTAACTTATGTTTTTGCTCCAGCAAAATGTATGTGATATACGTTTGTAAGATGTCGGTCACATGTTTCTAACATCAAGTCTTTTTGTCATCAGGTTTTTAAAGATAAAACAATCCAATCAAAGCTGATACCACGTGACTGTCACGTGATCACCGGAGCATGCGCGCCAAGGATAAAGGGAAAGGAAGTTATTTATATTTAAATGTGATTGGAGGATATCTGATGTTGATAGTGGTTGGTGATCTGACAATGGAAGGGCGTTCCCTAAAGTGTCTTACTTCATAGCAAGAGAAGTTGAAACAAACCCTGGTCCAGGACAAGACTAGCATTTCAGGCGAAAGGCAGCTCAATACAAAGGGACAATGTATAGTTTTATTGCACCTGCAATAAACATGTATAGTTGTACAAAACTTTAATTTAAATCTTTTGGAAAAAAATGGCTTACAACAGAAATCAGAATAAAATTCAATTCGGGTTTCTACAGAGAAGGTACACCCTGTTGTATATTTCACAGATCGCTTCACCAGAATCCATTTTAAAAGCTTTTAATGAAATCGCTTAAACATTAGAAGCTGTTTGCTCTAAAAACGATCTTCAAATCCGATTAACGTAAGAAGCATGTACAGGGTCGAGTCATATCTCGTTTTGTTATTTATATCAAAGCAAGGCTCAAGCAGGCCAGAGAAATAGTATATAATATAAATAATATATAGAAAAAGAGTTAGTCATTATTATGTATTAAACAATTTTACGATGCCATACCTTCATGTAAGGAGTTAAAGTACAGGCCTATGGCCATAGTTTATATTATCAACACCAAAAAAAAAATTCCAGTTCTATAGAAAAACCGTTGAAAACAATACTGAATGAACTGGCAATAAGTTAGGAAGAAGAGTGGATTTTTTTCTCAACTCATCAATGAAGTCTAATGTTAGTAATTTTAAAGCTCTTTTTGATTTATATAGTTGAAAAATCGGCACGTGAAAATCTGTTTGTGCATTATTTATAGTTGTCACATGTTTTGGATTCAGTGTTTATACTCCGTTTTATGTGTTCGCTGCTTAATTGCTTATCAGATTTATCTTTGTTCAGAAACAAACTTTGCTTGTTTTAAGACTTGTTACATAAATAATATTCCGTGAAGTGCCTGAGACGACATGGCGGTTAAAAGTTCTGCTTATATTTTGCATGCTGATCGTGGTTAATGCAGAGATCATATCATCTAAATAGCTTTAGCACTATGTCTTCAAACACTTATACATGCAGTAAAATGGTTAGACAAAGAGATAAGCGGTTTTGATTGAGATGAATACGTTAGTTCGTCTATTGATCAAAATACCACTTCTCATAAAACCCCACGAAATCACTGAGTCTTTTTGTTTGATATAAAATTAGATCTTGTAAACATGTTCGGCTTCGGTACAAAATGTTTAGGAATGGTTTTCCACTTTGTCGTCTGAGACACTTTCACCACCTCAGATTTGAAAATACCGTCTGGTTACACTTGTTGAAAGTATTCGTTATAAAGCCGAGAAAGGCGTTAATTGAAACAAGAACAAAAGAGTAAAAATTGACACAGAAGTTTCTTACGTTTTAGCTACTAATGCGAGCTCGATCTTAAATTGGAAGATTATTGAAGTTGATGGTGTTAGTGAATTAGTTAAAATTTTGTTTTCTTGTGGTACTTGCCTTCAAAACGCTGATGACCTGATTACTGAGAAGAAGAATACAAATTTTAGTATTGCACACTGTACGCCAAACACTTTGAAGAGCTACAGTAAACTCAGCAGTGGAGCATGGTGGGAACTTTATGACGTCATTAAATCCCAAGATCAGGGTTGCGAAAAGGAAAACTGCTTTAGAGTCGCATGTTTTCTCCACACACAAAACAAATCGCAAACTGACTTCATTTATTTTCAACCAATCAATTAATCAATTTTTTTTTTCACTCACTAATATCCTACAAGTGTTTTGGAAGCAGGTATGGTTATATTTCGTTAAATCGCTATTTGCGCATGCGTAATTGTTTTTCGTTGTCCAGTTGTGAATTCAGACGCAGTCACTAAAACTATCTTTGTAAAAACTCTCCGCATATGCAAATACTTGGCCAGAACCAGAAAATGCCAGAATAGAACCCAAGTTAACTATGATCAGTTTCCATTTGTAAAGCATAACAAGTTTATTCGAATAACTTACAGTTAACTTGTAGTTTCCTCTTATCAAAACTATTGGATGAAGTTTGTTCAGTTTTTCCGAACACAGTTTCAAAAATTAGGTGGAATCATTAACGAGCTTATGATTTAGAAGTGGTACTATTCTGGCAGTTTCTCACAGTTGCAGTGAATCTCTATGTAGAGCGTTTGAAGAAACAAAGATTTTATAGATACATATATTTTTATAAGATTTTATACTGTGAAACGTTGCTTAGGAAAAGCTGGTCAATTCCTAAAGTATTCCAGTTGAAAAAGGTTTAATATATAAATACAAAATCAAATAAACGTTTACCTTCCGCACAGGGTGTTTAAAACAGCGGTGTCTGTTTGTTATATAAGTGTATTATAATATTGCCTCTTCAATTAAACGGTACAGCTTGTGCAATTCTCCCCATTCTCTCTCATATTCACAGCCATCGGCTGTTGACAATGACCTTTATAGATTTGGCAAAGAGTACGACTTCGACTACGAGTATGACTTTTTGGTACAATCAAATTCTTGACAGGAGTTCGCAAAATCGTTGTCGGGTCAAATTTGGTGGTCGTCCTCCTGTTTATTACGGGGAGTTGCCGAGGATCTCGTAGTCAATATTATGAGTTCAGTATCTAAGAAATCGTACTCGTAGTCAAATCTAAAGGTCTCTAAACACAAGGGGGAACAAGAACAACTTGATTTTCACGAGCCACACAAGCAAAGCGCAAGAACTTATAGTTTCATATTGAACTGAATGGCCTTCCGGGCGCTTGATCCTAGCCCGTGTGACATACAGGTAGAAATGACTGTGTCAATTAACTGTTAGTAGCGCGCGAACATGCGCGCGGGCATGAGAAAACCAACGCACGCAAAGAAAAGACGCCTTGGGTAGAATACTTACTAAATGTTCTCCTCCCAGGTGTCTTTTCTGTACGCGAGTTTTTCATACATGTCGATTCGACTGCACGCTTGTAACCAGATTTCCTGGTCCCCGGGCTTAGCGACTCTGTCACATAGAATACCTTGAACCAAGCATTTGTGACGATACAAGCACAGAACAAGGATCGAAATGTTTCCTCTTCTCTTGAATTTTACGCGCACGCGGCGCAATCACAAGAGAAGGAAATATTGTCTTTGCCAAACAAGAACAAATTCCCTGGTTTCTCAGCAATTTTTTTCAAACGGCCGGGCAGTCTTTATTTGTAATAAAACTAGTCTTTAGTTATAAGGGATCTGTTTGATGTGATTTGGAAGGCTAGGTAACAGGACATCTCAGGAAATCTTTTATTTATAGTGGGTTGGCGTAGGGGACAGCAGGGGTCGTGAAACATTTTTTTAATAACTTGATATCACTGTTGTTAATATTTGAACTGTGCATTTTACAATCCTTAATAATTTCAATACTTCACTACTATACATGTATATTTTACATTGTAAATTAATTATAGATTGTACATTTCAATGAAAAGCCCGATAATCAGGATAATACAAGTACATGTGATGTCCTTATTATAGTTTGATGTACACCACCATTAAACTTTCAAAATTTGAGATACAATATTGTCACAAGAGCAATGCATGAAAGTAAATGCCATAGCCATACAAGAAGAATGTACTAAAACGGATCCACTTTTACCATACATTTCTACCTTCCTGCATGGATTGCTGAAATTTGTCATACCTGTAATGACTCTGTTTACTATAATGTACACGTGACATGTATATTTTGCTTCATTGCCTTTTTAACATTTAAGAGTAATTCGTAGCACTACGCCTTACCATTGGTAACTTTCAGTTTATAAGACTTTCTAAGCAGCCGTTGTCATCTGCATCTTCACAAGTGTGCGAAGCGAACATTTGCCCAATTTTTATTCAAATATACAACTGGTACGAATATATAGCGGAAACCAACGACCAACATCTAATCAACAGTGACTCCCCTTTTGGTTTGGCTTTGATCGAAAGAGCGCTGGAAAATAAACCTTTTACAGCTTAAAAAAAAAATTAAAAAGTCAATGTGGCAGCAATTTTGAAGTGCGGGCGCTGATGACCAAACGGGATCTATTGTATCTAGCCTTATTCTTCCGTCAAGGCCGATTTCAAGATAAAACAACAGCTCCTGCGTCGCTCGTAAAAACCACACTGCCTGTATTATTCTGATGATGGTGAACTGTGGCTAATTTGAGATGAATAAAATAGTATTTTCATTGACTGATGAGGGGGTTTATGTTCACCCTCTTTCTAGCATTCGACCGCACTCTAATAATAAATTTAAAAAACAACTTTATTTCCAGAGGGTGACACACGACAGTAAAACTGATAAACTAATGGCCTTCAAAAGAAAATCGCTGAACCAACTATTTTATTGCATCAAATTTTTTTGCACATCAAAGAGAATATTTGAAGCTGTCTAAAAATGTTATGATGGCGCCAAAACCTGTATACAGAATTTTTTATAACTTTCTTTGCTTGAGTTGTGCAAACAGTTTGAAATAACAGTTTCGTGGAATAAGGTTTAGCCTTTAGGGTTGGGTTTGGGACCTACAATTTCCCACCCCTCCCATAAGCCTAAAGATAAGCCTAACCCTAAGCTTTATTCTACTGAACCACACCCAAGAGAGGGGTGGGTGGGACATTTACCAGAAACCTGAATTGATCCCAATTTACGACATGATTGACTCATTGGATTAGCACACTCGGTTCGGGTGTTTTGCAACACTGGTCATAAAACTACATCACTCAAAATAAGTAAGATAGCCGGGCAGTTTGGAAATCACCGACCTCTCCAGAACTGGTCCAAGTTTTAGAACGTTCCAGTCACAAGTGTAAAAACCAGTTTGGTACCGGCCGCGCATGACCGTCTGGTAGCAACTGCTGACCCGGTAATACTTCAGAATCGGCTTTTAAAAATAGGTTAGGTCCAAGGAGTTGGTATAATTGTCACAGAACTAGATAGATTACTTTCACAGTTTTTTGTACAGCCCTTTTAACACGGCGGAAAACATATTGGAACAACCAAGAAGCAGTGCTTTATAGCTGGGGGATATGGGATGTTGAAGTTTCGATTTCAATCCGTACATGCAGGATACTTCTGATAAGCTACACTTTTTTTGATAAGAACCTTTTTTATAAGAACGTGAGGCTGAAAAATGCCCAAAATTTTAGAACATGCTAAGAACATACTCGAAGCTGTGGAAAGACGAAGAACTTTTGTTTTGGAAATTGTACAAAATCATGGTAATAATTTGTTTCTTGGAAATGTTCGTCAGTGCATCATCGCTTATAGTGTTGTGCCTGTACAACTTTGCTTTTAAATCTTTTTTATTTATCGTTATATTCGGTGTTTTCTTTCCGGCCAGGGTAACTGCTAAGTGTGCGAATGAATAATAACAAATGTACACCCAATGTTAAAATACAATTTTTAAGAACATTTGAGGCTGAAACCTTCAAAATATTAAGAAAATTCAGCGTCAGCCAAAGAATTAGACAATCTTATAAAAAATGGTGTGTATTACTAGCAAGTAGTTTAAGCAAACAAAATCTTTACTATCTACGACACAATTTTGTTCCTGTATTTCGGTTTACCGTTTATACTGGAGAGCAAACGCAATTAGAACAAGCAATTAGTACATAAGGGACTGTGACGTCAGTTAGCTAATCTTGATACATGTACGTATACGCACAGGACTTAACGACTTACGGAAGAGACGTATACTCTGCAATACAGTCACAGATCTTTTCTATCTTTTAAGATGAACGACCCTAGCTCAAGTCTTAAGAATGAGTCTTTAAAGTCGGATAACCTAGAACAGAATGAAGAAGAGCTTGACGAAGATGATCCGGAAAACGAATACAAGCGGAAGAAGAGAAAGTGTCCGATTATGGATGCTAGCTATGTCGCTCTGTATCCTAGCGGCGAGTCGACAGAGACAATGAGACGGGTTAATTCAGATTTCACTCGGAAAGCTGTAACAGAATTGGACAAAAACATAGGTATGTCTGTGGAACTAGCGAGTGGCGAGGACTTCTTAAGAAATATATTAAAACCTTCTTCTTCTAGTGAAATAGAAATGAACAGGAAAGCAGGCACAAGTTTTCGAATCGCTAACTCCAGAGAAATAAGCAAACAATCCCTTGATGAATTTCAACAAGTGAAGAAAACTCCAGAAATTGTTGGCCAAGAAGAGGCCAGTGGTTTTGAGGAGGGAAAGTTGGTTGAGAACTGAAGCCAGATAATTGAGGGTCATAATTACTGTTAATGAAATAATAGTGCTCAAGAATCAAGTTGCTTCTGCAAATGAAACAAAAATCTAAAGCTTTGCTTACCTGTAACAACAAGCGCAAAGTCGCACTGCCGCGTGCATTTGACGTACTAACTTGCTCATACCACACTGAAAATGCAGTCTAGGTAGCTATGATGAAAGAACTTCGTGTTGCAAAACAGGAGAAATGTGTAATAGTCCATTAAAGAGACCGAAACATTTCAATTAACGCGAAGTGCTGTTTTCAGAAGGATGCATTTCATTCAAGCGCGCGCTCTGAGAGCAAAAATAATTTCTGCAAATTCTTGGCCAAACTTTGATGGAAGTTGATCCAAGATAGTGCAAGTTTTGACCTTCAAATTGCGTTCAACTTTACTTGCATTTTGTTTCAAGCCACCAAAGAAGAACTTGCACGCATGGACTTGTGTTCAAATGTGAGCTCGCTCAAAGTCGATGCAAGTCGATCAAAGTCAGTTCAAGTCCATGCAACAAATGATACGCAAGTTGAACGCAAGTTTAAAACTTGTACTGAATGCATGATTTGCATCTGCACTCGCTACTTTTACACCACTGTGTAACAAGTAGAGTTGTCTAGCTACACCAATCATTGGTGTTATGATAACAATTATGGAAGGGTTAGTAGCTGCATGACTAAACTGAGATTTATTGCTATGAGCAAGTCGCATCTAAAATCGCTTTCCATTTGTCCGGTCTGGCCCGCCCAACCGTAGAATTCCGAAAGTAACGGCCCCCCGATAGTAACGACCCCCGAAAGTAACGTCAATTTTCAGAGGCTGCTAACGGAAACCCGAAAGTAACAACCCCCCGAAACTAACGACCCCCGCTTTAATGTAAACGAAAACGCACTAAAATACTCTCTTATCAACAATTAGTGATTGCCAGTTGATTCCAACGCAAAAACAGCAAACATTAACGTTTTTAT
>JAOBYH010057334.1:0-11959 GCA_025403525.1 Umimayanthus kanabou | reverse complement strand
ACAGAAATAAATTAAATTTAGGTAGTATGTTCTTACAATGCGTGTTTTAGCTTCGCTAATAGTAGTATTGACTTTGTCCCGACATGCTTAGTTACTAGGCCTCTTTTGACAAATTCTGCGTGCGTGTTTTGGACAGCTGAGAACCGAGACAAACTCCCATAAAACACATATAAATTTACAACAATAACATATTTGAAAAACATAATTTGGTGTCGTTTTTGCGCGCCAATACGTACAGAATCTACGTCATTTTGTGAACATAATTTCCAAAATCAGGAGCATAATTTGGGAATTCTGGCATAATTTGGCAAAATTTCGAGCACTGCTAGTAGCATAATATGCCACTTTTAGGAGCACAATTCGCGAATGCCTAAAATATTTTTACCATACTTTTTCTTAGTGAGAAAAGGACTTGTTAAATAACAATAACAATTAGACAATGTAGGCAGACGTTTGTCCGATTCCCCTCTCACGAAATCCTGGATCTATCCCAGTTGCATTATCACGATCCCCCTCTCACGAAATCCTGTATCCATCCCAGTTGCATTATCACGATTCCCCTCTCACTAAATCCTGGATCTAGCCCAGTTGCATTATCACGATTCCCCTCTCACTAAATCCTGGATCCATCCCAGTTGCATTATCACGATTCCCTTCTCACTAAATCCGGGATCCATCCCAGTTGCATTATCACGATTCCCCTCTCACTAAATCCGGGATCTATCCCAGTTGCATTATCACGAACTCCGTTATCTCAGGGACCGCGGAGCAACTTTGAGATTGGGGGGGCACATTAGTGACTCAATATTGGGGGGGGCACAAGACTTTTTCTTACTAACTCTTTAAAATTTTAAAAATATTGGGGGGGCAAGTGCCCCCCCTGCTCCGCGGTCCCTGTATCTCGAATCGCTCTTCAACTCGGACCGATTACCGTATATCAGTATTTCACTGTGAATTATTTTGAACTTCCCCTACAATTGTCCGTGGATAAGCCAGCATAGTCTTCTCGTGCATTTGCTTTGAGATGCAATGCACTCGTTTTTGTCGCCTGTTTCCACCCTTGGGCCTTGTTTACACCATACCAGACAGGAATTCGTGCCGAAACACAAATCGTTCCATCTACACCATACCGGACAGGATTTCGTGCCGAAACACAAATCGTTCCATCTACACCATACCGGACAGGATTTCGTGCCGAAACACAAATCGTCGCGTTGCAACGTTACGATGTAAACAGTAACAGTTTTGCGCTGCGCAAAAGCCTATTGGATATGCAACATATCGCTTTCGAAAGCGTTGCGTCTCACGACCAAAACGGAACGAAAAGTGTGCCAGAAAGTAATCCGCTATGGTATCTAAAAAAGGGCACGAAATTGATAATATTTAAAATGATGTTTAGGAGCATCCTACGAGTCTAGCTATCTTGATGTCTCGGGACTGCAAAACCGGATTGGGCGTGAGGTGACTGGGGAGCTTTTTAAAAAATACAGTTGCGGAGAAAATGTATCTGCAACTCTCCCAACTTTGAAAAATTAATCAGCCACCACGCCCCCCCCCCCCTAAATATAAAACTGCAGTGCCTGTGTCGTATAAGTCCGCACTACGTTAATTGTCATGCTAAAACAAAGAGTATAGCGAGCATATGGTAGCGTTTCCGCAGACTACTGTTCTCCTTCGCTGCGTGAGGTTACTAATAATAATAGTAATAATAATAATAATAATAATAATAATAGAAAAATAATGATTTATTAACAGCTTATCTACAGAGTAGCTCTACATCTGTTAAAACGGATCTAATATATATAAAGACTATATACATATCATATACACTTAAAATTATAATATCATAGATATCAACATAGTAAAATTACAAGTTATGGAAAATCCACTTGGGATTAGTACAGCCGCATAGTAGCCCTAGATCTTAAAATTTTAGTACATTCTTCGGCAAAAAGGTGATAATCGGGAATTGATCTGATGCTTGCTGGTAGGGCATTAATAAGTTTGCTACAGAATCTTGGAATGTTCCTTTTAACAAGGTGATCTGCAGAAGTGGTGGGCTACTTGATCGTAAGGTGCGATCGTGAGGTTGGCACCCGCAGCGAAGGAGAATAATTATAATGTGCGGGAAGGCTTTGCATATAGCTGCAAAGGCCAAACAATAGACTTCTGGACAAAACGCTTCGTCTTCGATTCATTTATCAACCAGTAATTTTTGTACTAAATTCTCTTCAAATTAAAAACTAGTTCTTTCTATCGTGTTTAGTGTCTGCAACTGGTGGAATGTTTATTGACCTGTCTAAACGTTACAAACCCCAAATGATAGCGTATTTTATTGTAAAATTTGTATTAAAAATTATCTTGGTTTGCATTTGCTGTAATTCTGAATACTGGACTGCTGCTCTCTTCCTCGCAGAGGTTAGAGGGACTGGGAAGGAGTAAATGCGCGCGAGGAACTGTGGGAACATGAAATTTTCATTCCGCGCCGTGACGAAGTTTTTCCTTGCCTGTTTCTGAACCTCTGCAAGGGAGAGAATGACGCCTTAAATTTAACTCGGCCGCGAAGTTCCAGCTATAGCACATGGTTTAATATGATGCATCTTCTAAAAAAGAGACATTTTAAAACATTTCGACAGAGATAGCCTTTTCTCTCTTTCCAAAAAAACAACAACTCGAATACTGTTGAGCTAGACGTATATATAACTGTTGCATATTTACAAATTGCTGCCGAGCTTCGCTAAAATATTTATCGCTGTATGTATGCGAGTGCGACTATAAAATGTACAAGTTAACCTCTCGTAATGCTTTTGTATCTCCTTAGTATTTTTCAGCATAGGAGTTGCTCTTGAGTAACAAAAAAATCAACCAGCTGACAATAGCTGTCTTGTAATGACAGGGATTTTTCAAACGAGCTGAGTGGCCTTCTGATTAGGACGGTATTTGCTCTCAAATGAAACTTTAGTATTTATTTAGTCTGCATTGACAGTTTAAAATCGGTAATTCTGTTGGCAGCGCTAACGCAAAGCGTTTTTCACTTGACTAATTCATGCTTCATTAGGATTGTGCCTGTCATGTAACCATTCAAGATGAGGCCAAACCAAATCTGTAAACAGAATGATCGATTCTAAACTGCCAATCTCGACTTAGGCAATAATATAGTTTTATTTAAGAGCAAAATGTCTCCAGCCGAGGTTCCCATCAAATTTTAAAAACGCTGGTTAAACAGTCACGATCGTACACTTTCACTTGCCAAGAAAATCCAAGACTTTCCACCATTTTTGCCCGGCAAAAAGCATGTAAACCCTGGTTAACGTTTTTTTTTCATATCCTAACAAAAGTTATTACTAGTGACTAACGTGAATAGATTTCTGTTTCAATACGTTCGATAAACCACATCAGCCTCCTTTACAGGGTCGAGTGCTTGCGACGACTTACCGCCATCTTTGGAGTTTTCTCCGCTACTTGGACGCAACTCCAGAGACGACACTGTAAACTAGCTTGACAAATCATCCATTTCAGCGTTTCATTCTTACTGTTATAAACGTTCAAGCCTACACTAAACAAACTGAGGTTCTCTGTCTGTCTTATCGTCTTCAAGAAACAGTGACGAACGTTTGGTCGTCCTCGGCGACGTACGAACTTGAGACTCAGTTTCCGAAGAAATATCGATGTCTCTCTTTACCAAATGAGTTTTATCTGGCTCCAAGTTCTCAAAATCGTTGTCAGCTTTATGCATGTCCTTCAGTGGTTCCATTCTATCTAACAGTAGTCTTTCAAGGATTAAGCTCCGTGGTCTTTCTGAAGTGCCCGGCCGTTTTGGACGAAGTTTAACAGTCGATTCAACCGCTGGCGAAAAATCTAAGGTGGTTAAATCTGCTAAACTCGACGCCTTAGGACGGCTTAAAGTCGATTGAGTATTAACGGGTCCATCAACATCATCAGTTTCCTTTTCATGGCGTAACTTAACAGTTTCGTTGTCCAATTCACTTTTTATTCTTCTTGAGGTGAGTTCACTCGATCGTTTGTACAAGGGCGCGCGGTCCCTTCCCTGCTCAAACACCTGTTTCCGCGAGGCCAAGTTGATGTGGACACTCGCTGCTGCCTTGGGTGGGGACCCGGAAGTAGTTGTTTTCTGTTCAAACTGTTTTCGACGATCTTTTACCGAAACTTTACCAGAGCTGGACGTCTTAATAAGTTTAGGTTTGCCATGTTTAATTTCTGAATCCGAATCAGTTTTGCTTCCTGAACGACTTCGATGTTGCCCCGCCGTGGCACGTGAGAATTCGTCTTTCTCCTGGGGTTTGTCTCTCGTTGTGACAGAGATGTTCGAGGTTACCAAAGACGGCGAGACAGTCTTGCCAGTAAGTGTATCGTCCGTATTTTCACCTGCATCAGAGAGTTTACGGTCTAAAATCGCTGAGTCAATGGCAACAAACAAACCTTGGTTTTGTGAATGTTTTGTTGCATTCTTCAAAGCCATTGGATTCTCAACTTGCTCGAAATCCGAATAACTACTCTCCGGGGTAGCGAGGGGGCATTTTGGTCCTTGCTTTTCGTCATCAGCTTCTCTAATCTGATCTACAGTTTTTGACGTTGACTGTTTTCCATCAAATCTGAACTCATGCTCTGCTTTGACTGGGGAAGTGAGCGGAGATGTGGTCATAGGATTCCTTGCCGTGATTGGTGGTTTCTCTTTTCCCGGTGAGACGGGAGGCGTGGACCCGGATTCCCCACCAGAATGTGAGGCACTCCTATTCCCGCTGGTAACCTTAGTGCTCTGCTCCTCTGACTCACTGTAAGGCTCATCGATTATAGTTTCTTTTAAATCTCCCATTGCTTCCATTTCTAGAGATTTATCTTTCCTTTTCGGTGCCGCTATTCCGTCCTCCCCTTCTGCTTTGCCATTTACCACAGATGGCACTTCATTGAGTACCACAGTTATTTTTCTCTTCCCTTCTCGAGAATCACTTTCCTGGTTGAATGGCTGATCTTTCTCTGACTCCTCACCACTTAGATTTTCAAAACGACGAACTGGAGTTCCTAAAAAATCAAGAACTTCGGGCATTTTTTCCAAGAATTCACAGACTTCCAAGTCTTGCGTGGTTTCATGACTAAACTTACTTGAATTCTCAGAGACCTGATCGAGAGATGCCAAACGCACATCAGTCTCACTGCTGGAAGATTTCATGCCAGAATACAGCGGCGAGATTTCAGTTTTGCTCAGTCCATTATTCTGACTCATCCTTACAGGCAAATCCGAGTTTCTCTTCACCAGGCCCAGCCGGCTAGCCTGCACAGCCCCACGCGGACGTCTGGCATAGCTCCCGAAATAAACCTCCGTATCATCCAGGAACCTCTGTCTCCTGGCAATTTCCTCTGGGGTCTGACTGAAATCTGTTTGATTCTTGCCTGTCAGAGAAGTTGGAGATCGGGGTGATTTTGGAGAACTGGGAGACTTTGGAGATCTTGGTGAACCAGATGATCTCTTCTGGTCGGACAGGTCCGGTAGCATCGATTCAACATTGTCGATCGAGCAGAAACTAGCAGTGGCCGAGAATTCAGACGCAGACTGCGAGCGGTTAGCAGGGGTGTAATCTGACCCTGATGTGTTGGCGTGTTGGGACTCGTCATGTGACCTATCATTGCCGGGGCTCTTTGATTTCTCGTCCAGCGAGTCGAGCTCATCATCAGGCGTATGGGAGCTGCTGCTGTACCGGGTTCCTATGGCAACAAATAACAAATGAAAACAAATAAAAACACCAAACAAGTACCAGAGCATGTGGTGTGTTCGTATGCAGTGTTCGTGCAAGATTAACTTTACTACTCGAAATACCCACAACTGCACTGCATCTATACATAGATTGCAGTAGTGTTGTAGTTAAACGTTTTCAAACCAAGGGTTTAACACTCGCATACCACGACGAAAAAGTCATATTTTCAATATTCTAGATTTAGACCATCGAAATCTGATCTTGCCGCCTTTAATTTATAAAACATTAAGACTTATACTCTTCAATATTGTTACAGCGGCCATCAACTTGTGAAAGTTTTAGTTATTACTGAAATACGGGGGCATGTCTCGTTGTTACATAATTCAACGCTAATTATTTTTACTTTAGTAGTTCTTACCACATTACATGACGGAACTTGTCAAACTGACAAAACTACGCCAGAAACGTTTACAACTTTATCTTTTATTTTTCGTATTAAACTTTAATTTTTAACTGAACATCGCTGTTCAGTGAAAAGATCAAGATTACTTTAAATTGTATTAAAGGAAGCCATATTATTTTACGAGACTGTTTCTGTTTTTATTTAATCAATTTCTGTTGACTTGAGGTATCGGCAGTGCAAGATACACTGACTTCAACGATTGCATCGGCATTTAATTAAGGTATAATGTCCATTATTTAACGTTTATCTGGTCAACAGTTACCTTTAATGAAAGCAACACTTTTAGCATCATTATATTTACAGAGTTCGCACACCTTTTCAGAAACCAAATGCAAGGACTTCTGTCAAAAAAAAACCCCAACTACGATAAAACATTCACATGTGGAAGAAACGTTTTAGTTTTTTAAACGTTGTCAGCCTAGTCACTTCGTTTAGAGCAAGGTCTTTCAAGAACTCTCTTAATATCTTTTAAAAGTCCTTGAAAAACGAAAGAATTTAAAGGATGGCACGAACCCTGTAAGTACTTCTTACTTTGCATTATTAAGAGATTACAATTTACTTGCTCACCGCTTATTATTTAGAGGTAGGCATAAAAACTAACGCGGTTACACTCAAGGGGAGACGAGATTGACTCTGAAGACTTCTGAGAACCTGGTTTAGATCAAAATACTGTTAGACAGCACACACGGACTGACCAGTTTATCGTCATGAATCTCTACTGGTTTTACAATAGGGCGGGACTACAACAGGTATACATGTACACCCAGAAAAGGAGACTGTTGAAGGTAAGAAAATACTTAAGTGTGTTGCTGTGTGCATGTATTGCAAAGTTGATAGACCGGAGGAGACTGTAAAATATTACCGAAAAATGCCAGCCACTACGTAATTTCCAAATCATACTTTTAAGACTGAAACTAAAACATCTCATTTTAAAACATAAACATAATTTTTTAAATTCACATTTTTAAAACATACATTTTATTTGTTAGCACCCATAATCTGGGTGCCACGTGACCAGACCCAACCAGGGTCTTTCTCTCTCGAGAGGGAAGAGCCTGGTGGCGAGGTTGAAACATGTACCGAAAGTCAAGTTTGAAGGATCAAAACTCACTTTATCTGTGCTAACCGGTGTTTTCCCTCTAAATTCTCAGTATCTCCCTTTTTATTCAGTAATATTAACTAACATTTAGTAAAGGCGAGGCCCATTTTCCACCCTGACCGTATCCCTTAGTGTATCCCTGACCGTACCCCTGACCGTGCCCCTGACCATATCCCTGAATATAATACCCCAGACCGTACCCCTGATCGTACCCCCGAATGTACCCGAGCATACCCCTGACCGTATCCCTGACTGTACCCCTGACCGTACACCTGATCATACCCCTGAATGTACCCCTGACCATACCCCTGACCATACCCCTGAATATACCCCTGACTGTACCCCTGACTGTACCCGAGACCGTACCCCTGATTGTACCCCTGACCATACCCCTGACCGTATCCCTGAATGTACCCCTGAATGTACCCCTGACCGTATCCCTGAATGTACCCCTGACCATACCTTGTGTCGTGTCCACATCCGATCCCTCGTCATCTGACTCGTGCACAGGCCTTTCATAGGGCGTGGATCCCGGTAACAGGAACTCGGGGATATCAAACAGTTCACCTTCAACCTGGAACACAGCCAGCACGTGATTGAGACAACCGCCCACAAATACTTGACTCAAACAGTCAACTCTACGGGTCATAAAAACTAAGAGCAAAATCAGGGAAGGGGAAAAACCAAAGCACGGGTCTGGATTGGAGCAAGGTTACTAAGGTCTAACGAACAAAGAACCTATATCTTAGATCCCAGAATGCGTTAGTTTCTATCTGCCTCGTCTCTACTTAAGTTCCTGACGATGTGTTATGTGTGGGTCTAAACTGTGTGTGTTTTATGTGAGTACATCTGCATGCCTTTAATTGCCTCGAGTAAAGGTAAAAAAGCGACTTTCTTTAATGAGGGTAACACGTTACAGTAACTAACTGACAAATTTGTGGCCCTCGGTGCACACTTTACCCCCCTTCCTCTGTCAGTGTTCCGTTTACGGGTATTGAAAGCTAAAGCTACACGGATCGGAAAAAAGTCAAAAACAGACGTTGGAGTCACCAAGGATCGAACCGGGAACCTCTAGCTCTGAAGGCCGCGCACTAACCAACTGAGCTACGCCTGCTTCTTAATTGCCTCAAGTAGAGGGAGCGCTCCAACATTGGAACAATAAGAGTAAGAGTGTGCCTGTGTATCCGTCCATTTGTCTGTCTGTTGTTCTATCCATCCTTCAAAAAAAAAGTTATTCGCATTATAACTTTTTCCCAATACCGTGAACATACAAATGCACTTTTTATCAAACTAAAGATACTAAAATTTCCTGGTCTTATTTATTTCCACAATGCAATTTTCATGTACGACTATCATTCTGGTCGTCTACCAAGATTAATCTAAAACATAAGCATCATCACACTCGCGTCAAAAACAACTTTTTCGTTACCACAAGTACGGACAAACCACGGAAAATTTAACACAAGGTACATCGGTGCCAAAGTATGGAATTCGATTGATGAAAAGCTGAAAAATTTTAGAAATACAAATTTTAAGAAAAAAAAACTAAAAGACAACTTGCTGGCATCCTATACAAATTTATAAATGCTCAAACTTCATCCTATAATTTAATGTATAGTTTACACAGTTTCTCTTTAATATTCTTACTTATCCATTGAGCAATATGTAAATAGATATGCAGATACTTTGAAATTCCTTATTTCTTCCCTTCTAGTTTTTCTTTGTGTGTGTGTACGTATGTGTGTGTGTGTGTACATCACGGTTTAATTAATATATAATTATAATTATTTTCCCATTCCTTTTTCCTCTTCTTCTTTATTATGACACATTAAAAAAATGATGTAAACTATATTCAGCCAACTGTCCAAGTTAACCTCTGGTTATTACAGTTGGCTGATGTTTGATATTGTTATTTTATATTATTGGTAAAAAAGGAAATAAAAAAAATTGAATTGAATTGAGTCCAATCATCCGTCTGTCTGTGTCTGTCTGTTTGTTTGTCTGTTTGTCTGTCTGTCCATCCTTCCGTTTTTCTGTCTGTCTGTCTGTCTAGTCTACCTGACTGCCTGGCTACCTCTAGACCCATTTTCTTTGTAGTCGATCCTAACACAGAAAATTCTGTCTCTACACGCCGCACCTCATCCTTCCGGTTATTAGATCGGTCCAATAGCTCGAAGAACTCCGTACCGAACCCAAGACTCGCTCTCCTGGGGACAAAAAGAGCATAGTCAGAAGTGAAAACCAAATTTAACCACACCAACAGACAGTATAGTCCTTGTCTAGCAAACAGTAAGTTTTGATTTAAAAAACTAGAGAAACCCACACGGTGCTGTGCCAGTTGTGAACATCATCTTATCGTTAATCGAATTACCTTTCCCAGAGGAAGAAATAAGTAATAACCAGATTGGGCAATAAAATTCAATGACTTTTCCATGCTCAATTCAAATTTTCCATGACTAAGAAATGCTGAAAATCCAGCCTTTTGGGGACATATTTTCGCTCGATGACAAGGAGAATGTTTCCAGTTTTCAAACAGTACGAAATATTTGGATCAAAAATGAAATTCCATGACTTTTCCATGACCTCGGCCATTTTTCCTAAAATCCATAACTTTTCCAGGTCTGGAAAATGCATTTTCAAATTCCACGACTTTTCATGACCGTGTGAATCCTGACAACTAACAACGCCTCGACGCGTCAAACGTTTGAATATCAAGTTTGAGATCACTTTAAAACAGTCCATTCATTAGAGATATTTAGCACATATGTGTGAAACGGCAGCAACGATCTTACGACTAAATTTTTTGTCGCTCTAGACTGCGTAGCAGCCCAGTTTTTGTTTCTGATTAAGAAATGGTCTACGCTTGGCGTGCGTCTATCGAGTTATGGATGCACTTGGGAAGTTGGGAGAGCACGAGAGAAGCGTTTGAGTGGTACAAGACGAAGCCGAGTGCTTCTCTAGCTTTTCGAGTGCTCTCCCAACTTCCCAAGTGCATCCATAACTCGATAGACGCACAGCTAAAGCAGGGAACATTTCTTTTAGAACACTGCCACTGCCACTATATTCATTAATTACAAGAAAAAATACATGTAAGCTGATAAAGTACAAAATTTTCCGAAACCGTTCTGAGCGTTTTTATTGGTTGAACGCAATCACGCGATTTAATAGACGTGCGGGCGTGCGTCTATCGAGCTTTAGATACACGCTCACGCCATACAAGAATCGCGCGAAAAACTGCCAGCTATATTCTAAAACTTCTTATGTTCGGTCCTTGACGGGAAGATAGGAAATGTTATACAGTTTTAGCAAGCGTTCCTGCACATAATTTTCTTTCTCATTTCCATTCTTTCCTTTCCGTTCACCTATACGAGGTGCTAACTCTCTGTTACGATTCAATTTGGCGGACGGCTAGCATATGCTCGCTATTAATCGATCATTTTTGCCCACTGAGACCAGTTGAGAGACGAAGCAGACAACACAAAGCTAAGAAGTGTTTTCTTTCTCTGTCAAACAATCAAATAGCAGTCGTAAAACAGGCCTACCGCCGTCAAAATCGAGTCTTATTATACTGTACTCAGTATTGGTGTGCCTGCGATCCTTAGCAAAAGTGTGTTAGTGGGTAGACAGTGCATAGCAGCTACTCCTCTCTGTCCACACAGAGGCGGGCAATTACAAGTATACTTACTTTGGTGAATGTGCTGTGCTTGGTGCAAGGAGGGCGGGGTCGGACTGCCCCACAGCGGGAGGGGTAGGGGTGCTGTCGAGTGGGGTGCGATGGGAAGCAGAGGGTGCATTACTGGTGCTGTACGAATGGAAGTTCAGACGAACAAACGTAAGCATGAGAAAGGACGAACGGGAAGAAGTTAGCAGCAAGTAGAGTTACTGTAAAAAGAGGCGAATTCCCTGCAACTTGAAATGGCAATTTCTTATACGTTCCGATGAACTTACCGTCCGAAATAAAGTTATAAATTGAAGTTATAAAAAGATATAAATTGTGATGAAATGACCGTTTCGAAAGCTAATTTTTGCAATAGGCCCTCAAATAATGCCATCAAGTTTATGCATCAGTACAACTGACGTTTGAAAATGTAGCAGATATGTTAAATTACTTATTTATTGCTATGGTTGCCCAACTCATTACTCACTGCCCCTAAGATGATTGTCTCAGAACTGACTCTAAACAACAGCTAATCCAATCAAACAAGGTCTGATTTACAGCAATCAATATGAAAAAAAGGCCACAAATCCCTTTCATACAGGAAGAATACTATAATATGAAAGCAAAATTAACAGTGGGTCTAATTCAGCGAGCTAATTACACAACAATTTATGGAGTATAGATATGCGTGCAAAAAGTGACTCTATACATAGATATGACTATGTAGCTATATGGATACATCACATACAAGTAGCAGTTTCAAATACTTACGACAGTGTTGAGGAAGTAGAGGCGGGTGACTTGACTTCAGAAGAGGATGACGTCACTTCCGAGGCGTCGTGCATTGTGGGAACGTTGTGTAAACTGGCTGGTACGCTAGACAAACAAAGCAAGGCGCAACTGAGATACGACACAACTATTACGGCTGCTTATTTTTCCGTTGACAATCTCTATACCTGGCGTAGTATTTGTAGCCGATGCCACAACCATGTATCGCTGCCACGCAAATCATCCGTCCATTGTTGTTT
>JAOBYH010057223.1:0-11960 GCA_025403525.1 Umimayanthus kanabou | reverse complement strand
CCCCCTCCCCCAGAAGACTTTCGAACCAAAAAAATTGGCCGATTGACCAACGGTCAACCAATGGTACACAGATAATGGGCGAGTGTTTTGACACTAAATAGATCACGTCAGAACTGACGACCTCACCGGGAAAACTTTGCAAATGAGGTTTTGCCTTCAGAATGTCAAAAATCTCGAAAAATCACTCTAAAATCTTTATTGTAATATTCTTTTGGTTATCAAAGCAGAGTAACAGTTGCCGTGGAAACTCAAAACAATTTACTTACAGCCAAAGGACGGTGGTAAATAACAATAACTGTCACTAATCTTGCACAGTTTTTGCCAGAGCGAGCAATCTTTCAATTGTATTAAAAAAAAAACAGGTGGGCGCCCTCTTAAATAGCACCTTTCCAATACGTCAGTATTTTTTTTTTTTGCTGTAAAATTGGAAAATCGTTAGTTTTTAAAAGCCCTAAGTTTGACGGGTACGGCGAGAAAGTCACGCTACCAAAATCCGTCATATATTGGCGCTTACCAAGACGGCAAAGATACCCTTAATAATAATAATAATAATAATAATAATAATAATAATGATAATGATAATAATAATAATGTAATAATACTATTAATATTACAGTACCTTTATTTTCACTTGAGTACTGATCATGAAGAGCTAAAAAGTTAAGCTCGTTAAAATGTGTACGAGAAAAAGTAGACTTTTCATAAACTATTTACAAAAAAAATGCCCTTTCACCAAAAGTGAGAAAATTGCGATTTCCATACGAAACGGAGTATTGGCTGCAGTCAAGATGAGCGGAAGTTCTAGTCTCGTATCTAGCACCGCCGTTTGCTGGGAACACATAGGATTTGAACTCCTTTAGTAGCAAGTTTACTGATTAAGTTAGGTCTTTGGAGGCCACCGTTGACGGGTACACGATAAAACAAAAGCTTTGATGTCCAAGCCGTATAGACAGTATATGTTCACTGTACTTTTTCTTAAAGTAAATAAAGCTGAAGTCTATAAGCTGAAATACGTTTAAATACCGACGCCGACGGGTGGCTATAGTCTTCAAATATAACAAGAAAAAAACACAAAATTCAGATTTTGTAGACAACCTGAGTAGCGAAATATCATTTTTTTCTGCCAGTTTCGCTTTAAAAATTGGTGCTCTTATTTTTGTAAACTAGGAGAAAAAGTAAGGGAAACCAAAGGGTGAATGATGCTTAAAACTTGAAAAATTTCTAAACAAACTGAGAAGGTTCGTATTTCAGCGATTTGGGAGCTGTTATGTCCGAGAGTGACCGATGGCGATGGCACATGTGCCGCCTGTCAATCACCAAATGAAAAGTGCTTTCTTAACGTCACACAAAGTGCTTTCGTTTCAAACAAGAATAGCCTCCCTAAGGGTCGAGTTACAATTGTATTAAACTTCGCATATGGATTATTTCATCTATAGAGAGAAAACAGAGGAAATCTCCAATGCTTACTAACAGTTTAGTTTCAAACACACCCGATATACTCTATTAGCTTGGCTCTTCGGTCGAACATCGTTGGAAAAAATTCGAAAAACTTGTTTATGTTATATTACCAGATGCTAATCGCGCCTGTCAGCTGATGTAGCTCGTGTATTGTGCCTAGACTTATAAGTAGTTGACACCGAGTTGTGTCTCGTTCATTTATGGTAATGTTCCTCAAGAAACTGCATTTCTTGCTCAACTTTACTCCGGGATCGGTCAATGAGTTTTTGTGCTAAAAGCTGGTGCAGAACTTAAACATTTTCTACGACGTATTACAGCTCTAACACGGTGCAAAACTGGAAATCGAATTCTTGTCAGGTGAGTCGAAATTGCATAAGAATCGGTGGATACCTTAAGCAAAGAGCGCACTATAAATTAATTTGTTCTCTGCACTTGGTAATATTTGAAATCCAGATGGAATTCTGTTGTTTAGTAATGTAAGTTATCTTTTATCTACGAGTGAGTTTTTTGTTATTTGTCATTCACTAACACAGTAAGAAACTTATGACTATGCTTCAGGTGTATTTAGGCATCGGCACCTGTTTCATTTACTATTCTGACAATATTTGAAACTGAATGAAATATTCATTTGCTCGACTTGCGTTGAAGACTCAGAATATTTTCTTCAAAACTGCTCTTACAACAGTAAACTATATTTTGTTTTCATTTGTCACATGACGTTTCCCATAGTATTTTTGTCCAATTACTCAATGCCGGAGTTATCAGCTCGCTGTCACAGCTGATGTTTTGCGGTTTTTGGCATCCCGACTCAGCATTTGCTTTTTGCTATCTTGAGCTTTGGGACTTCGATGTGTCTTTGTGTCATTTAGAAAGCTCAGGTTACAGGAAAAACCATCACGCACAGGCAAGATATCAAGTTAATCTTTGTTAAAACGACCTTTTGAAGAACAGTAGTAAAAAAAAGTAGTTAGATTAGGTACTTAAAAGAAAAATATTGAAACTACCGACGCATATATTCTTGGTTTATATTGACTCCTTTCGTAACTTGTTGTCAAATATCTGAAGCCGGCATCTATGTGTCAAATGAACATTAAGTGACTTTCGAACCTGTGTGCTTCTTGTAGCTGTGTATCAGAATACACATCGAGACAGAAACCACAAGAAAAAAAAACTAGCAGGTTTTAGTGGGAATTACAACACCGTCAAAGATATATGTTTCCAGGGCGACCTTGGTCACTTTACATTTGGTCAAATAAGCTAGAATAACATTAATTCGTTAAAAAAAAAAGTGGCCACAAACGTGCAATGAATTAATGCGGCCATGTGCTTTCCAAGCGACTTTGCCAAATTTGACGTTTCGAAGTCAAACTGAACATTCTGGAACAATAGACTGCAAGATGTACGTGCATGCATCTGGAAGAGGGCTGAGTTTGTTTCTTTTGCGGGGAGGGAGGGGGAATTCAATTAACAGACTGGATGCGTTTTGTGCACCTGCTAATATCAGTAAATTGGTCAAGGATGACACATTGTTGAAGTTTCCAAGCTTAAGCCTCTGCCGCACTTGATATTTTCTTAATTTCTGGTATCTGGCAGTGTTAAGCCAAGTCCTTATGCAAAGTATTTAGGTTTTTTCAAAGATTGTTTAAAATGAAAGCCGGAAAACCGTATCGTTAAACCTCAAACGAGATGTGACAAAAGAGCAGCTTCAACAAACTTTCAGTTGTTCAATTAGGTTGAAGTCTTGAATGAGTCGACGTCGCTACTTTCCCTTTCGTAAACGGTCGATGCCATTTCCAAACAACAGTCTAAGCTATTTGTTATATATTTATATTAAAAAATATAAACGGCGCTGAGTGGAGCGGCAGTGTACAGGACTGGAATATACTAGCGGTCAAGGGTTCACAAGACGGTAGTGATTCTTTTTTCTTTTTTTTCTTTTTTTTTTTTTTGCAGCTTTTGTATTGTTTTTCTATTTAGTTTCTTTTCAGAATTAATTTTGGTTTGGATCACGTTAGGATTAGGGTCAGGTTTAGTTCTCTATTTTTGTCTTCTTCATGAAAACGACAATAGTGTGTTACTCGAAATGCCATCGATTGTTACAATTGGCATCGACGGCCGTTTACAAAAGGGATAACTGCGTCGACGTTCGCGAGAATTGTCGCCAATGCCGTCAAAACAGGTCTCCGATGTCACTGTTTATCAATGTATTAGGCTTTTTTGGTTGAACTTTCTTTAAAAATAAACCTGCAAGATGAGAAGTGTTTTTGTCAGTCCCACTAACTTCCTGTTAGCAGTACAGCCATAGGCATGTGCTTTTAAATATGTGACCGTAAAAATGACAACGTATTGCATTAAGAGTTGCTTCCAAATTAGTGCAAGACTTAGTTTCTAAATTTTACAAAATATATACTATAAATACCCTGAACTAACTACAAAATGGAACCAATACCAATAAGTCCTTTATATCTGTGTTTGTTATTGTTCGTGCTAACTAACCCTGACAGTTATTAACATTGCATAACCTATAATACTCTACTTTGCTATCAGTGTTCAAAGTTCAACTCACAATACTCGCATTTAAGCACCAGTTATCGGACAGTTTACAGTTTCGTTCGGGCGTGAAACGTCGACAATAATCAGAACCTCGAAAGAGCTAGTTTTACTCCGATTTAAGACATAAACAGCAATCACAAAAACGCTCGCGATTTAGCACCGTTGCTGGTCAGTTTATGATGCCCTTTCGCTCCGGTTTATAACATCAACAGCAATCCCGGTCCTCAAAAACGCTCGCGATTTAGCACCGTTGCTGGCCATTTTATGATGACTTTCGCTCCGATTAAACCTATGGATTAATGACATCAACAGCAATCCCGGCCCTCAAAAAAGCTTGCGATTTAGCTGACCATAGTTGACCAGTTTATGATGACTTTCGTTCTCGTTAATGACGTCAAAAGCAATCCCGGCCCTCAAAAAGCTTTAGATTAACCACCTTTGCTGGCCAGTTTATGATGACGTTCGCTCCGATTAATGACATCAACAGCAATCCAAGCCCTCGAAAGTGCGCGCAAATTTAGCGCCGCTTGCCGGCTAGTTTTCAGTTTCGCTCCGGTTTAAGATACCAACAATTCAGCGGGAATTTAAAGTGCTCGCGATATAGAGCACCTGTTGTCGATTTCGCTGTGGTGAACCTACAGAAGGGTTATTACCGTTGCAAAACGAGTGTAAACAACATCACAACATTGTGAAACTTACCAATTGTCAAAATCACGGTTTACAGAAGCACTGTTCTCACTTTATCAGTGAAGGCAGAAAACACCCCCGTCTCCAAATCTGTCAAACGTTTGAAAAATGCCAGCGATCTATTATATAACGCGAAATGTGGCCATTACGAGGGAGCATACTAGTCATTAACTAAGTTTATAGAACTAGCGTGTGGTAATTTAAGCCACTTAAAATTTCTAACTGAATTTAAAACACTTGAAACGTTTCCCGACAAAAATAAATCAAATTAAAAATCATTCAAGAGACCATAGCTCCCCACAGAATCAATAGAGACCTTTAGATTTGACTACTACGAACACTGGTTTGAATGCGAATACGACTTGTGTGTGCGAGGTTGGCACAGTCGGTAATATCTTTGACTGCCAACCAGGAGGTCCCGGGTTCAATCCCCGGCCTGGTCGAGGGCTGAACTTTGGGTGACCTTAATCGCCACACCGTCCGTGGACAGGGACGTTAAGCCGTTGGTCTAGTCTCTCGACGTTCTATATGGGGGCTTAAAAGAACCCACACACTTGTCGATAAGAGTAGGCTAATGCTGGTGTTGTGGACTGTCACCTCCTCAACGATTTAGCAAACTCCTGTCAAGAATTTGGTTGACCTCGTAGCATAAAGTCACACTCGTTGTCAATCCAAAGGTTTCTAATGAACGGTTTTCATTCACATAGTTTTGAACATTTTTTGACCAATTACTGATGCTCCGAATTCTATACTGAACCAATGTTTCGATCTGCATGAATTAATGATGTACTATTTAAACTGGCATTGATTTCAATTTCACACAGTTCCTCAGTCTGCTCTGACGAAGGGCTAACGTCCGAACGTCACTGCTTTCCACCTAACCTTTAGGCAAAAAAACATGCCCTATCAACCCTTGTTGACCGAACCGCATATTCATATTCAGCTTACTCACCAGTGTAACACAGTCTTCCATTAATACATAAATGGCCGAGTGATTAAAAAGACTTTGAATGACAGAATACGTGAAATAATATTGAAGTTATTGTGGAAATAAACTTGACGGCTCAAATGTGCCGTGTGCTTTTGTGTCTTCATTTTATGCCAAATATGCACCTAAATGATCATCAAATGGCGTAAAGTTAGACAATACTCAAGTACGCAGCAAACTGGAGATAGGTCAACTTCATTTCCACACTCTATAATTTATTATAATAAAAAATAAGACAAAAATCACCGGGCCATTTATGAATTGTCTAATACAACGTACACAAGGTCTGTCACTGTTTATGCTCGGTTGTTTCTGAAACTGTTTAAATACCGCCTCCCACCCTCTCTTTCAATTCAAGCTCTTATCGACGTGACAGCAGAGGCAGCCAATCAGATTTCGTTGAAGTGCGTGCGCATGCCCGTGGGGCAGTCTGTGATTAATGCACTGAGAAGAGAGTTGGAATCCAATTTTGCGGTTCCAATGATCTTTATACAAAATAACCTACTTGTAATTAGACGTGAAAGTGTGATAAAGTAAAAAGAAAAACATAGCATAAACAAAATTTGCATTTCGGACTTTCTATGAATTACAAGTTTGTCTCTTAGCACTTAAAAACTGGAATAACTCGTTGTAATTTTTCCGCTATAATTTGGCTATTGAAAAACAGTTGTTTGCTTAATTATCAGGTGTTGTTTTATGCGTTTAGAGATTAACAACGGACTAAATAAGATTTATAGCAAAGATCTTTTAAAACTTTGTTCAAAACGCCTCCGCAAAGACAATTTACGTCACCGGAAAAGGAACTTGAACAATGTTTCACCGTTTAGCGGAGACCGCACAATATCGGAAAAACACTGATCTACATTAATTTTGTTAATCAGGTTTTTTGTTTCAGAATATAACAATAAATATATTGCTGCTATTAAACTTTAACCGTACAGATTATGTTTATTCTTCTGTGATAACAAAACTTGAGGTGAAGTCAGACATGCAACAAGCCTGCCAGAACAGCCTCAAAGAGCAAACTTTCTGATATGGCCGGTGTTTGGCAATTACAAATTATGGAATATGGAATTCTAGTTACAAAACTTAGTCAGGTAAACCATCGTGTAAATCAGTCTTAAGCTCGGTTGAATTCGCTGCATTCCAAACAATTGACGCCGATGCTATTATCAATATGTTATATAATCATTATTGTTATTTTTAACTTTTTTGTGCGCAAATTTTAAGCACCAAACTAACAAAATCTTAATCTTTTGTCTTTGGCAAATACAGTGCATAGCCCAAAGCGGTGGTTTTCACAGCAGAGTACAACTACTTATATGGTCCTGACCTAAGTTTAATGCCGCCGAGATTTAATGTTTTGTTGCAAAATCAATGACCCGGCACCGCCTGGGAAACTCCGTGCCTTCACGTAATCCGGGCAGTTTGCGTGATATTTCATGTTATTAATACATTTTTTATGACTATGCTGTTCTGTTTCTCAGCAATCGAGGTGTCAGTGAAACGCATTATACTCTCGAGAGTTTTCAAAGGGGTTAGGACTTGATTTGTGTTCCAAACCCCACCATTTTGTGATAACACGCGCTTTCTTTGTTATAAGAAACGTGTAATTTTTGCCAAGGCTTCACGTTCTACATTTTTTTTGGCAAATTCAGCAAACTTTTATACATATAAAAGTAACTATTCTAGTTGAAAAAATTGGGTTTTGGATCCGAAACAAGCTTGAGCGCGTGAAGTTGGCCAACTTAAATTTTGGTATTTTTAAAGCCATTAACTGACCATGTATAGATTGAATCTCGTTTCAAATACTCTGGCAAATGTCGTTCTTGTAAAGAAATGAGTGTACATTTGTGATATTTTATTTTATCCTACAAAAGTCCCTAAAAGACCGCAAACTCAACCATTCCGCAGGGCACCAGTGACAATTTATTTGTGACGTAATTGGAAGGTTATGACCCCACACAGCGCAGCCTAGTACCGATCGTTCGTCACAATTTACTCTCACTGACACCAGCTCTAACGACGTTCCAGTTGGGAGACTGCACTCAATCCTCGATCGATCGAACGACTCCGCGCTGAAACTGAGGACATGTCTCGATATACTGCATGTAAGTATTCCAGCAAAACTCTTACGTATTTAGTCACTTTTGGTTCTCACTCGGTATCAGTACCTATGTTCTGGCTGAAATATAATTGAGAAAATAATGTATTGTTTAAGAATTTTACTAAAGTTGATGGTGGTAACAGAACCTGACTATACATGGTCAGTTTATGGCTTTAAAAATATTTGACACCGTCGTGGGCGCCAGCAATTTTTTAGTAGAATATGCTAAGCTTACATGCTTTTCACTCACTTTATGCTATAATACTATGCTGTAGAGTCATTTAAGAGATAGACAGTAAAGTTTTATTGTAGATAAGACTACATTCGAAGTATCAAACTGGACGTTGGCCAAATTCTTCTAGCTATCATACTCACGCAATATACAAGTGACGGGCCTCTTCGTGTTACCAATCCATATCAAGGCCAATATTTGTGTTTATAAACTGTATGCTTATTAAAAGACACGTTCACAAGTTCAAAGCTGCTTGCTTACAAAAACAACATGCATAATCCGCCACCATGAAATGAAAGGGCACTGAAACAACATTTAAACCGGCGGCTTAAATAATTCGGCCAATGTTTTATCATAATTTCAAATTGAATGTTTGTAATATTGTTTGTATTTTTAAAGAACTGTAAGCATCTGGCATTTGGGTTAATCTTACTGACCGATCGTCCTTGAAGTTTTAAAATTCTTTTTCGTTCGAGTGGCAGATGTGTCAAAAGACTGATGTTAGATTGCGCAACTTTCGAGTTAGGTCACAACTCGTCTAGCTTTTTAAAAAGTTTCAGACATTTATTCAAATACCTGATGTTATCTTTTGCCAGATTGTCGCAACTATCCATGCCTGAATGGAAATGTTATTTTATCGGCAAACAATAACACGGTGTTCGTGCCATTTTACTTTGTATTTTTCATCAAGTACGAATAATCCTTTTTTTTAAAAGCACACCTGCCATTTTTCCCCGAGACATATGTCCGCTGTGCTCAAATATGTCGAGTGTAATACTCACACAGTTTGGGCTCCGTCTTGTAATATTATATGTGGTCTAAATAGTAAGTTGTTCACAAGTTCAGCCGGTGATATTATTAGAAGAAAGGAGTTTTCTTTAAAACCGAGTGGTATAAGTCATTTTTGATCATGATGCAACGACCTCTTTTCCCCTTTTTGATCCAGTCATTTTCACCTGTGGGCCATCTGCCAAGCAGTTCGTCTCGTGAAAAGGAAACTAGCGAATTCTCATTTTGTGCTTCAACAAACGTACAGACTGGCTCCTAGGTGATCCCAATTCGCTCATACATTGTCTACGTTCTACGGAGGATTATAACAGGATGTTTATTTACGTGTAATTATGACTCGTGCCTAGTGAAAATCTGGGGTAATACCACAAGTTATTGTTTACTGAGTGACCAATCAAAGCATGTCTTGGCCAATTCCTAATACGTATACGGCAAACCACAAGGATTTACCGGTGGACTTTTGAGACATCGGTTTAAATTGAAATATCCATTACATTTGTCTCGAGCTGTTGTCAGTTTCTTTTGGCAACTTCGAACGCTAGATCTTTATAGACAATCGCTTCCGAATTCCAAACCCGAATGTGATTGAATCCTCTAGACATTACCATGTTTTAGTTTTCAATTTTTACCGGCAACAAGCAAGCCACAGGAGTTGAGAAAGTATTAAATATCTCTCAATTAATATGTGAGATATTTTGAGTTGTGATATCAGTGAATAACCGGCTTTATAGTTAGTTTTAATTTAAGCGGCAAAAACACGTAAACAATATGCAAGGTGAGGTCAAATTTAAGCGGTTGAAGTCTCAAAAGGAAAGAAAAGCTACCTTATCACATTTAACTTTAAGCGCATCTTTTCTTAATTACGTTACCAAGACTCTGGAGTCGGTCACACGACAAATAGAATGGTGATCATCCTGCGCGAACTGGGATCCGATTTTTTTTTCTTGGGGTGGGGTGGGGATTTTAAAGCTTAAGAAGATTTTTAGAAAACAAAGAGATTGTTAGCAATTATGAAACTGTGTACAGCAAGTTTCACAATAATTAATGACAAATTAAGTACGGTAAACTTGGTTTGCGTAGATCCAGTAGCTGCTAGAAGCGACACTCTGATTTGCTCATCGAACAATAACGACAAGAATAACCAACTCCTTAAAACAATACACAACCAAACAACGACAACAAGTCATTTATTTCCACAATCTTCAAAACATAAATAAATTAAATATTACATAAGTAGGACAGAATTATAGTGGTTGGACACCTGAAATAACTACTTAAAAGAGCTGCTTTGTAGAACTAGAACGATCACAATAGGAGACAATGGAGCTACGTACTTACTGCGCCAGTCCAGTCGGCTTCGCTAATCCGCCGTAATTGTTGCGCTCCGTGAGACTGGGCCGCACGCGGGAAGAGGGGCGCAGTAGTGCGCTTTCGACTTCGCACACCCAGTTTGTCTGATAACACAACTGCAAGTGAAAGGGCCTCACCCACTTGCTCCGATCCGGGAATGTGTGAATCCCAAACACAAAAGAATCGGTTAAAACTGCTTTTCAAAACCGAACCGACTAGTAAGTATGGCTTGTGTTTCTCACCGAAATTGTAGACATCAAATTATGTTTTTTCGTGACGCAATGGCTGACATTTTCTTCCAATTCAAATTAAGTGTCCCTGATGCTCCCATGGTCCTGACGAGATGAAGAGATTGTACCAATTGAACGCACAGTGATCTTTTGTTTCATATTAATCTTATGAAAACAAACCTTTAGTTTTGATGGAGCTTTGTTGCCTAAGAAAATGAAATATTTGCGTTCTCATGAAAGAGAAGAGTCAACGCAAATCTAGATCACTCGGCAGAACACTAAGCGAAATTTTAGAGAGTTGAATTTTTCTTAACCCAATTTTTTTATTGCAGTTGTCGCACAAAATACTCCCGACTACATGTACTTCTATGTAAACCAAAGCGCTTGATTTTTAGACCACGGCAACATTAGAAATTGCAAAATCAACTCGCATGTACAACGAATGTTTACAATATTTTACTACAATTTTATGATGTTAACAACCCTGTAACACGTTTTGTGTTTTTGTATGTTGAGCACACGCACGTCCACTCAAAACGTTTGTACAAGTTGCGTTATACTGCCAGAATTTATAAATTGCCAGTATTCGGCTTCAAAGATAATACCGTTTTTAACTCGTTTGTATTTTTGTGTTATTTAGTTCCCGAATTATACTCGGCTTGTTTACAAAATTTACCGCCGACACGTTCTCCAATTTTAATTTTGTTTGGTTTGGTTTGTCTCTTACATCTACGACACGTGTTAAATCTGTCGATTTCCAAACTATATTCGGCTTGCTTGGTTTGTCGAACATAGTTTGGATCGAAGCGAAGATCAAGCACAACATAAGTTGAGGACGTGAGGGACCATGCCCTATTACTGCTGTATGTACCTAATGCAACATTATAACCGGCTGCTGTGTACTCAAAGATCGTTTTAACGCCTTTTATTAGTCACTGCGAAGTGTAAACCATATAGTATAATAACAGTGTACACCAGATTCCACAAAAAAACCCAGATCATTTGATCTTAAGGTTAACATCCAGGGCCGAACATAATGGTGAGCGGGGGGACTATGGGTGCACCCACCCCATCCTTCCAAGCAACCCCCTACCGGACACAAAGTTACATACAGCCCTGACATCCAAACTCTATTTCAAGGCCATAAGAAGGGCGTAACAGAAGTCGGAGATACTCTGCCTTTTCGTCGAAATATATAATACTCATTTCGCCTCAGGCAGAACGAATGTTGCCAATCCGTGGTTAGTTGAAACGAATTAAGCCATCTGTTAGATCTAAGGTATATGATGAAGAATAATGCACAGAAAATCAGAATTACACTAGCAGAAAAGTCAGGGAATCTCTGCGACTGCGGACTTGGCCGTTACCAATTCGGCCACGGCATAGGCCGCGTGGACTCTGTACGAGAATGGTTCATTACCAGTGTTTTCGCATAATTTATGGTAAAAAAAAGGGTAAAGCGACCTTATTTAACGAGGGTAACACGTGACAGTAATTAGATAACTGATAAACTTGTGGCCCTCGGTGCGCACTTTACCCCCCTTCCTCTGTCAGTGCTCCGTTTTA
>JAOBYH010057001.1:0-11964 GCA_025403525.1 Umimayanthus kanabou | reverse complement strand
CCCGATATCTTCCTTCGACTAAAATTCATATACCTTGAACGGAATCGCAGCGATGCATTAATTACCATTGCCCTAGCATTTTGAAACCATCAAAGCAAAGTGTCTCCTTTTACAAAGCCAGGTTAAAGATTGTAATTTTTTAGCGTTTTTGCTCGATCCTGTAAAAAATAACTCCCCTTAGAAAGTTTTAGATGGAAAACTTTTTTTTTTGAATTCCAAAATGTTGCCCTTTTGGAGTTGCTAATGTTTAAAGCATTTTAAAGACTATTTGCAATACTTTAATTTGTTGTTGCAACGACATGCACCGAGTTGACACTAATTGAACGTGACAGAAAAAAAAGCCCGCCAAACTGGACATTTTTTCTCTGATTTGATAGCACGAATAATAAGAACAGAATATTGAGCTGCTGAAAACATTTTAAAGTGAGCTGAAGCGCCAACCAATATCCAAAACACGTCGAAAAATCTTGAACAACAAAATGCAGTCACAGAATACTGAAGAAAATTTGCAAACAAAGCAAATCGTGTTGAATTAAATGAATTTTGGTTTATGTTTCCAAAGTTCCCAGCATATAACATATTTAACCTTTTTCGTTGCACTAATAGCTCCAAACGTTTGAAAACGTATCGCATTCGGTAAAATCGCCAATTTAGAAAAAAATGTACCTCGAATCCCCTATTTATACAACAGGGTTCCCAACATGAAATGAAAGGACTTTTCAAGAACTTTCAAAAACATTTCCTAACAGCGTCAAGGACCTTGTGAGGCAAATAGAACTCTCAGTTTTACAATGTTTTTAACAACTAATTTTCTGGTGGTACAGTTGGCAACCACTCGAGTATTATCGAGGGCCTCGACTGGTTTACAAGAATTTTCCTGCAATGCTTTTTTTTTCTTTTTAATTCAAGGATTTTCCACTATCCGGGCATTGATTATGCATTGCAAATTTAAGAACACTTTCACAACGCAGATCCTCACTTTGTGAACGTCTAAGCAAAGACTGAATCCTGATCACAAACTGCACTGCCTAGCCCCTCCCCCCCTCCCCCGTTTAAGAAAAACAAATTGCAGTTTACGAAGAACAAACTCCTTTTTAATTCCTACTTGTAGAATTGAGCATTTCAAAAATAGTTTTATTATAGCATGCTCATCGGTATTTCATAGTACGGTCAAGTTTTATTTGTAATTTAAGCGCGTTTTTTGTACTATCTTGTTATACTTCTTATTTATCAATAATTTATGCATTCAGTATTTCAAATTCATGTAAACCAGAAGAACTCAGCTTTAACTGCTACTCTTTGTAATAAGATGATTATTATAATTTGCAAGGACCGTGGGAACTCCGATACAACTGTTGCAGCTAAGCAGCCGAGAACAAACGTGCACGATATTTTTGTTTATCTTTTGAAACAAAACCATACTTCCTCCTTCTTCTTGTCTGTGGAATGTAGTCCCAGTCACTATAGAATTGTTCCCTAGACACTGCGTTGCGTCCTGAAGACGTGGTTACAGAGGAAACTAAATGACCGAATGACTGTATCTTATGTTGTTCTCTTTCATTTTCCAAAACAAAACCCGTAGGTTAATCCGCGTGACACTTACCGAAGTGTGAAGGTGACCTTCCATATCCGCACTTTTTCAATGTCATGTGAGGCTACAGTCAAAATGAAAATGGACAGAGGTAGTGCTAGAAATATAACATTTTATAAATCTTCACAAACTTTATGTTTACCTTTTTAATTTGTGTTTGTGTGCTCTTTCCCGTCTTCAAAAACATTTTGAGAATTTCTATTTCAAAAACAACACAATTGAGACACGACAACCACCTTAATATCTGTAATTAATCGGGATACCAAACGATTCCCCTTCAATATTTATTTCATTATATATTATTGCCAAATTATTTCTTTATTTCCATCAAAAAGGGTAAATAAAATTGTTGTTGTTGTTATTGGTTTAAACTTTGTAAGTAAATCACGAAAATATTAGAACTGTTGCGAGTTAATCCAGAATATATTCTTGGAAGTTCCGTATACGAAGTATCTAGAACTTTCTAAAGGAAGGATCTGGAACATTCTGGAAATAACTTTTGAAATATTTTAGTTTTAGGGCATTATGTAACACACTTCACTTAAACTGCTATGCAACCTTCCAAAATACTTAGCTTACAGTTTTAAAGGCCACCTGCATTGGAGCGTAGGAGGGGATAAATTGGGTTTGATCAAGCTCAGTAAAGAGTAAACCCGTTGACGAAATGCAAAAGCTGCCAAGAGTCTTATAACCGACCATATTAGAAGAACCTTGGTTGTGATAGGGTAAGACCAAAGAGAGACATTATTATTAGCTAGGGCAAAGTTGATGTACACCAGTCGGAGAAGACCCGAAAGTCGGGTTTGCTGTCTCCAACCAATCATTTTACAAATGGTTGTCTCCACTGTCAATCTTGCTGTCACCAACTAAACATTTCGCTTAAGGTTGCCACAAGTGTTAATCGTGCTGTCACCACCTATGAACATCATACATGAGGTTGCCATCCTTGATAATCCTGCTAAACATTATACATGAGATTGTCACTCTTTGCGGTCACGGGTTGTATCCAGTGGAAAAACTCCAACCAGTTTCTGATGTAGCCACGATCAAAGGGATTGAACAGTCGTCCGGTAGGTCCGTGGAGGTATTTGTAGCGTTTCCAGTTGATACGTTCATTTGTTGTTATGTTGATGGTAACCTGGTAACTCTGCAATGGAAGGTTTGGAGACATTACCCTCAAAAGAACACCAAATCATGATCCCACCGGCATTCGTGGAATCCGCACTTTACTAAGGTTAAAAGTACAAACTACACCGCGAAGACACAGTTGTATGCACGCTGTAATCATTAACAAGGTACCCTATTTTCATAATCACTATCACTAAAATCATCGAAACTAAAACAACGAAATAATCAGACATAATCTGCGTCATCATCGACATCATCAAAATCATTATCAACAACATTCCTTGGAAATTTGATTTTGATATCGACGTCATTGTTATCAAAACTATCAACACCACAATCATTATCAGCAAAATCAACATCATTTTTATAAATCAGCAGCAAGATCAAAATCTCCATTTTAAAAAATCATGGTTATCAAAATTATTATCAAGTCAACAACGTCTTGTTAGAGAAACAACATAACTATCCGTTCGCAGCTCTTGTTTTCTGAATATAAGTGATATACACAGCATGAACGGAGCCACCAATTTACGTTTCTAATTCCTCAGAGGGAAAACCCAATACAGGTTTAGCGTAGTTATATGAAAAACCTCCAGAACCCCTTTCACAAAATCAAGTCAAGAATAAACGCTAAATGAGCTGTTTCGGATTCGTCTCTACATGTCTAGTTTTTGCAACATTCCACAATTTTCTTGCATTCGAAAACAAAGTTTGTTATGGTCCGTTACTTTTCCAGTCTTCAACAAAACCATTAAATCTACTGATTGGTACACATCAGGTAGAATCACTGATACTGCAAATGAGTAAATAGCAAAAGACAAAACATTTCTATGTTAATCTGGCTTAGAACTGGGGCGGATCCAGCATATCTAGCGAGGGTGGTCGAATGACTTTTGAAGTCTCAAATATTACATTTTTTACAAATATGCTACCGCGTTCGTCAAAACCTGCAAACTTTATGCATTGATTTTGGTTAGTTCTAACATTTGATTTATGTCCAGCCATTTAGTCACAAGAGAGATAAGTCTACACAGGTAACTTCGTCCTTACCATGAATACCACGAGAGCACCCATCCCCAGAGACACGATGATAAACTGCACCAATCCGATACTGTATATCCAACTGAACCCTTGGAGTCGTAACATCGTCACAGCAAACCTCAGTGTTATGAAGGAACATATTGCCACACTTAAGATGAACATGTAAAAAGGGCCCCTGAGAAGAAACTTTAGTATTTTAATGCACACAAAACAAAATGAAAACACAGTTTGCATCATGGTAGAGATACCATATATGCGAAATTGTTACAGCAACCAGTTTCTTACAAAGATCTTGGGATGGTATTAAGGAAGTCTTACCAAGTAAAGACGTCTCAGGACCATGTAGCAAAGTTCACATAAGAAATTAAAAATGCTAAACAAGGTGAAATCTCTCTACATATACATATATACGTTAAATATAATCTAAACTTATAAGCTTATGTAAAGTTTAAATAGCTGTATTTGAATTAAACCTCGAACCGTCCGTTAAAATTGTCAAAGATCGCCTCAATGGCAAAAAAGGAAAACTTGCATTAGCTCGCTCTACCCGTTACACCGGTATTTGGATATGACATTGTATGATAATTTTGTTTATCTAGTATTGGATAATAATCGAGTGACAGTAAAACCTTAAAAAATTTATTGCGAAGATCGGAGCAAAACTCATTTTTAAACATGCCTGCCGCCACAGACCCAGAACATTGACGCAATCTTGCAAAAATATAACAACGATCCTCGGAATACTACAATACTCGATTAGCCAGTAAGTTATCCTTCTCACTGCCACAAATTCGTACAAACTCTGGTAAATGTAATGTCAGATTTTCTGGTACAAAGATTTGGAATAATATTAAAGAAGATGAAAAAGTCCTCCTTTTCAAAACTTTTAAGACCAAGATGAGAGATTCCTTTATATATTCCCAGTGGACAATCTGACAGAGCAACGTTAACATTGCCTAGTAATTAGATCCTTGTATCTCAACATGTAATCTATTTGAATGTTACAGAAGGAGGTGAATATTTGTGTGTGTTGTATGTTTGCATTTCTTTTTTCCCTTTCTATGCCATTCTGAACATGACCCATTTGTATTTCCGTTAATTAACATTACCGGTGCCACCTTAATAGATTAACTTCTTAGTTATTTTAGGTGGCATGTACCTTTATTCTGAATTATTTTCAATTATCAACCTACGTAAAATTTAATGGTATAAATCGAGCTTGTTGTTGTTGTTGTTGTTGTTGTTGTTTTTGTTGTAGTACGTTCTCATATCATTTCTGGAAAGTGATCGTAAATGACACAACTTCTTCTGAGTTGTTTAACATGATGTTCACTAAAAGGTAAAAATTATTAAAATTGTGTAGCCGACGTTAAAACGATGAGTTGTAAGTCAAGAAATGTTTGGCAAAACCCCTAAGATGACCACTGTGTCGAAAAACATAATTTTATTAATTTCTTCTGAGTTGTGTTGTGCTGCACATTAGCCGTTTACATACCTATTGTGAAGCCCCACACAGTTGTTAATATATGGACAGTGGTGGTCGAAGTGTGACACACAGCGATTGCAAATTCTACAGTGCTTTGCACGGCGAGGTCGCACCAGTCGACACGTGTGGCAGAGGTTTTCCAGGGGGTTCACGCCGCTCTTGGCTTGCCACTCTTCAAAGAATGCCACCTAGCAATGAATGAAAATCCAGAACTTTGCAGTCATGAAAACTCCGTTAAAGAGCAGTTGGGTTTGGTGACGCAGGCCTGTTAAATCAGCTTACTTAACTGAGCTACTGATAAGTTTCAACACAATTTCTAACACTTTTCTAACACCTTCTAACAACTTCTGCGCATTGTCTAACACCTTCCCAATGCTTTAACGTCTTATCCCAACCCTTCTTTACATCTTCTTTTAAAACTTTTTGCACCTTCTTCAATTGCTTTCCTAACACCCCCACACGATATCACACCTTCCAACATCTTCCTAACCACTAGAAACATCTTCTAATGCCTTCCTAACAACTTCTAACACCTCTTCCTAACACTATCCTAACACCGTCTACCGCTTTCTTCCTTCCTAACACCTTCCGGACCTTCTTTCACCCTTCTAACACCTAACACCTTCCTAACAACCTCTAACTCCTCATCCTAGCACTTTCCTAACACTGTTTAACACCTTCTTCCTTCGCAACATCTTCAGGACCTTCTAACACCCTTCTAACGCCTAACACATTCCTAACAACTTCTAACACCTCTTCCTAACACTTTCCCAACACTGTTTAACACCTTCCTTCGTAACATCTTCAGGGCCTTTTAACACACTTCTAACACCTATCACTATCCTAACACCGTCTAACACCTTCTTCCTTTTTAACACCTTCAGGGCCTTCTTACACCCTTCTAACACCTAACACCTTCCTAACAACTTCCAACACCTCGACCTAACACTTTCGTAACACCGTCAACACCTTCTTCCTTCTTAACACCTTCAGGGCCTACCTACACCCTTCCAACACCTAACACCTTCCTAATAACTTCCAACACCTTAACCTAACACTTTCACACCCTTCCAACACCTGACATTTTCCTAACAACGTCTAACACCTCTTCCTAACACCGTCTAACACCTTCTTCCTTCTTAGCACCTTCAGGGCTTTCTTACACTCTTCCAACACCTAATATTTTCCTAACAACTTCTAACACCTAACACTTTCCAACACCTAACACCATCCTAACACTTCAACACTGTCTTCTACCAATTTCCCAAAACCTTACAACAACTTGTTTTACCTTCCTAAAAGTAAAAACGTTCTTCTAAAACTTTCCTAACAACCTTTTACAACTTTTTCTAACACTTTTTAAACTAAGGAACGCCTGGTGATGCAGGAGAAACCCCCACTGACCTGTTTTAATGCCATGTCATAATCTTGGGTATGTTGAGGAAGAAATCCTGGATCTCTTCTGTTAGCAAAGAACAGAGCAATCCACATAACAACGTTGAGAAATAAAAACAGGCAATGCGTCTTGTACAACGAGTCCCAGGTGTCACCAAATACCTTGGAAGTGAACAAGTTAACAAAGCTTAGGTATACCATGCATTTAAGCAATTCTTTAGGTGAATCTTTGCTAACGCAATTGTTTACATTTTGCCTAATTAGCGTAAATCCAACTTTAACTTTCAAATAAACGAAGGACCATGGCTTTTATTTCACTAAGACGTCACAGTTTATCTTTAACTTCCACCATCTCTCTATAGAAGTCTCAATATGGAGAACGAATTGGAAGTGGAAACGAAGTGATGTCGTTTACTAGAATTTTCGATAAATGCATGAAATTTATCTTCGCCAGGATGAGTGGCAAAACGTTTACAAAATACGTTTTAACGTTGCATTTTGGAGTGTAAACAAACCATATTTTGACGCTTACAAAAACACTACAATAGGATTTTGTCGATTGAAATTATAACTAAATTTTCTTTTTGTGGTCAAATATAAAGCTCTTTTATTTGGAACGGCTTTAACACAGAAAAATATCAAATATGGAACAACAAAGTCAATCTGGTATCTGTAAGCAGAAACTTGTTTGCTGACAACTGCTCACACAAAATACATTGTTCGCATAACAAAAACACGACAGTATTTAAAGCAAAACTACTTACGTAACGGAAATAAACTGGATATCCCCATAGAAACAGGTTAGCGAAATAAAATAGCACTGGCCCTCGAGATTTGCCGGGGGGTCCAAACACAATGTCCCTGCAAATTAGAGTAAAAAATGCATTTTGTAAACGAGAAACTAGTTGATAGACGGGCTTAATCACCTACAGTCCACGGAAGTAATGTTATAATTACAGTGGAACAAAAATGACAAATCTTCGTTGTTTTGTTGCGCATTTAAAAAGTCAGAACTATTGTTTGGTGAACAAATGAAAGATATAGTAAGAAAAAGCTTACCAGAAATAGTGTCAAGCAGTTTTATCGATATTTTCAAAACAATGTTTCGGAGAAATTTGTAATGAAGCTTTGAAAATATATTATAAAATCTGTGGGATTTGCGTTCATTGTGGCAACATTTTGCCACACCGAAATTCCAATTCACTGACTTCTAAATCTGGAATATCTCAGATTTAGAATTTTCATCAGTGTTTTGTTCCAAGACGACAAAACTTGGCCCAGTAGCTAAACGTAAACAGAAATAACCCGCAGACAAATGTAAGCAACGTCATAGAAAATCGTCAACTGATCTTAACTTGGAACAGTACGATATTGTACATGCTTGAAACGTCAGACGGATTTCTTCAACAGAAATAGAAATCTCTGCAAAATATTGCAATGAAAAGATAGAAAATATAAAAATCTTTAAAACTGAGTTTGGCTACTACAGTAAGCAGAGCTTGGATCCATGGGGCTCACTGGTCCAAGATTTCAAAGGATTGTTCAACATTGATTTTTCTCAGGGCCGAAACAAAATATGTGAAAGCTGAAGTTTTACATGCATGTGCACACTGTGGGCTGGTAAATACTCGAGGTTAAAGCGTAATCTAGCTTTTGTTTGCAGTATTCTTCAGACATTCACGTTACTAATACAGCATGTACATTTAATACTGTGACTGCCCCAAATGAAAAAGGAAAACAACAACTCTGGTCTATTTTCTCACCTCAGACTGCATTTGACAAATCTGTTAAGTTTTGACTGTAAGAAGTGTACAACATCTTTGTGATCCCGTCCCACTGCGAGCATCAGCGGAGTTTTGCCATTGCTGTCGACTGTGTCCAGTTCTACATCCTTAAATGTTGTGAGTAAATGTCAGCAAGTGGAACAATTACCCAAATTTGTGAAAGTTCATCAGAAACTGTGCTCTACTTTGAGCAAAATGTTATGTTAACATACCGAAAAAGCTACATGTATATTTAGTCCACTGGGACTTATATAATTTCGGGTGTTTCGAAGGGAAGGAGGCCATTAGAAATGGAGACTCAAGACAAGTGGGAAATTTGAAAATTCAGGTTTTCTTTGATATCATTTCTGGCATGCCATAGTATGATTTAATTAATTGGTAGACAAATTCCTCGTTCGAATTTAATAAATTGTCCAGATGAAGTTCTTGTACATGTAGAACAAAACGCCTATTCCAGTAACCTATTTTTCTTGACTTTCTCTAATAGCAAAGTTCTGGCGTCCTCATTTCTCAAATTTCTGTCTATGAAAAAAACACTTGTTTTTAGTGTAGTTTCTGTATGCCAGACAATGTTTTCGGTCTTAAACAAAGTTGTTTCGTAGGTTTCTTTTGCTTTTGAAAATCAAAACTGTTTAGGGAATTCACTTGCTTTCACATGCTGAGGTGCATGTTACTGCTGAATTCGAATCGATCTTGAAATTGGAGAAAATAAAATACTGCAGGGAAATTACAGTTTGATGCCTTAATAGCACCATACAGGCTTTGAACTAGGTACCCTACCACGAGGGAAAAGCGGTTTCCTTGAAAAGTTTTGATACAAGCTCTACTGTTTAATTTTTCTTTGGCACCACAGTTAATAACTGAAAACATCCAGTTTCAAGCCCTTAACATATGATTAACCAAATATTTTGTTACTGTATTTACAAATAAGAGAACTCTGTGTATTTTCATAATTAAATTTCAATACTTATAAAACAGGTTGTGATGTAACAGTGAAATATTAATACATGCTTCAGAATTTTTATAAAAACTTGTTATAAGACATTTTATTATGTATAGAAGTAAGAACTGTCAATAACTTTTAAACAATTTTAGGTTGAATTTACCAAAAATTTAAGATTTTTGATTAACCAAAATTGTCTGATTCTGCTTTTATTCCTAGTGGAGTCACACAAATTGTAACACAAAAATGTGAAGCACACAATCAGGTTAGGACCTGAGCAGTTCAAACTTACAAATTTCGCCATGTTGCACATCAGAGTTCAGCAGTGCTTATCTACACAAGTTGCTTGAAATCTTTTCATTTAATTAGTAAACCATTTCAAAGTGCATTGTTTTCAACATTTCAATTTCTTTGAAAAACAATCACTATATCTTAAATGATAAGGATCTTCAATTGAAAAGGAACCCTTTTAGCCCCAAGCAAGGCATATGATTTGTTGCTACTGTCTTAATCTGTCTCCATAGAGTTTGCTGGACATGATCAGCTTCATAATTCTCATATGTACAATACAACTTGGTTCACATTGATATTGTAAGGGGAAGACAGATATTGATATATTGGCTTGGACTGAAAGGGTAGGGGTAGTATATATCATGGATATTCTCTCCAAATTGCTACTTTCAAAAATTACTATCAATAGTAGTTTCTTAAATGAAAATTTCATTTTGTTCCCAAAGAACGTTTATCAAAATAGTATGATCAAACAAACTCTTTACACAAATTAGGTTATTTTAATTTTAATCTTTTTCTACAATACTTTAAATTTAATATCTGAGCTATATACAAATAAATAAATAAATAAATTATCATTAATTAATTAATTATCGTAATTAATTGATTAATTAGTTAAAGTTTAGTTTCATGTATATTTATACATACATCAATGTTGATACATGTAGGTTCATGAATGTCCAGTAAATATTGTTCGCCTACCATGTCAACGATGCATTCGACTGTTGCTAGGTTACCACTCAGGCAGGCCAGGTGAAGGGAAGTCTGTTGGACAGGGGGGTCATATATTAAAGGCTTACAATCAACTACTGCGATCCTTTGCATTGGTTTATATTATTATTGGTGAGAAAAACGGATCTATATTCGTTAACCTTCACCTCTTGGGAGATGGCCTCCGCCTCTCACAACAGACAGAGATAGACTAATGATCGAGTTAACAACTGAGCTTAGCTTGAGCTATATGAGTTAAAATTGAGTTACCTAAAACTAAATTTATATACAATAGGACTACTGTATGTGCTTACCAATCCATGAAGAATCTCAAAGAATGAGCAAGGTTTCAGCTTTTTGGCCAGTAATAAAATCTGCTCAGTCTGCAACTTTCTGCTAGTTTCCCGCTGTAGACTAGAAGTGTCTGGCCCACAATGCAGATTTGGCAGGGAAAAAAGCACTTCAACACATGTTTTCTAATGTTTCCCAATTTTAATTGAGGAAAGATATTGATGTTCAATATCTGAACATTTTGCCTAGATAGTTCTTTCATTTAATGGTCTATTATCATATGGGGGGCTATTGGCTAAATCCCTTCCCCACATGTATCTGCCCCTGATACATGATAAAGCATGCAGTTCAATTAAACTCTGATAATTTTTTAAAATCAACTCTCATGTTTGGTTGACCAAGGTTGGCATACAAGGTCATGAAATGAGAGAACAGGGAGAAAAAGATGGTGAAGCTTTTTCCTTGGCTGCACATATCCTCCTTTGTCCCATTCTCCCATTTTTTGACTCATTTGAGTGCAATGAGTGCAAAGTTCATTCAAAAACCATAGCAGAAACCATAATTCTAGAATTTGGTATCTAATTTTTTAAAAAGCACTACATTTAGCACTAAAGGTTTACTGAAAGGCAATTATTTCCACTGGATTGCCACAAAGTCTCTTTCTGTGGTACTGAGGAAGAGTAAAGAGGCAGAGTAAAGAGGCAGATGTGGGTCAGATCGATTCCTTTCTTACCAACCAAGCTGCACAGTTTATCCACACCACACCACTTAATACAATCTACCACTCCTGGAGACTGAAACAAGTCAAGACTTAAACAGAGACTGAAACCCTCTCATTATTGTTACAAACCTACCATTCATGTCAATCATTTCCAACCCTCATTTTATTTGAAATACCAAAACTGTTTTTTCCTCACTTCACTTTTGACTTTAGCATGTTTTTTGTCACCCTTTTTTTGTTGTCTCTCATACATCTTTTGCCTTCTCATCTTTGGGATGAGCCTGTGGTTCTTTTTGTTTGTTGGTGGCACTGGATTGTACATGTAGTTTACCTAGATTTGTGTGAGCTGTGTTGAGCGCCGATGTCATGTTCCATGTTTGCTTAGTGTGTTCTAACTAGTACAACCCAAACATGATCATGGTGTACAATACAATATTGCAATAAAATAAAATAAGTACATTATGTACAGTACAAAATCTTTATTTTTGTACCATTCTAAGCTGTATTTTAAGGTCTTAGCCCCATCTTAGGGGTCAAAAGTGACACTTCAAAATTTGAATAAATATCGAATCTTTATTATTT
>JAOBYH010056779.1:0-11967 GCA_025403525.1 Umimayanthus kanabou | reverse complement strand
TTATTATTATTATTATTATGTTTGTTGACATGACCTTTGGTCACGTTTGGTACATTTACCCAGGATGCAATTCGTTGCGCAATACCGTATTTTCTCGATTTAACTCCAAGCCCCGATTAGACGCCTACCCCATGTAAACGTCGGGTCGACAAGGCTGAGTTTGCAATAAACGCCGTGGGTGTTAACTCGAGGTCCCGGCGTTTATTCGGGGTCCGGCGTTTATTCGAACTCATACTAGGAAGTGTTATGTATGTTGTTACTGACGTTCAAGGTTATGAAAAAAACTTGTTACTGTTATAGTTTATGCCCTTGTTTATGTTCTGTTTCATTCGTCAACGATCAACGTGAATATTTGATGTAACACGCTATAGTTATACCCTATGTATACACTATTTGTGGTCAACAGCTAAAAAAAAATCAACTTGGAAAATGGAAGAAATTTTCACCCCGTAAATAAACGCCTTGCCCCGATTAGACGCCTACCCCGTTTAAATGCCGGGTCGATAAGGCCGAGTTTTAAATAAACGCAGTGGGCGTCTAATTGAGAAAATACGGTATGTTTTCTTGTGTCAATTTATGAATTTACTTTGCAGGGCAAGAAATCGGCTACTGAGGATGCAGATTTGAACATTTTTCAAGAAATGATCATTGCACCAAATCAAGATGAGATTGATGAGCTTGTAGAAGGCAACATGAAACCAGACGCTACCATTGAAGGTGTGTTTGTGTCTTACCGACTCTTGAAAGCTGATGCCACCTGACGGATCTTGACGAATCAGAAAGAGGCACAGTGATAACCAAAATGGCGCCTAATCTGGGCGCCACGTGACCAGACCCAAACAGGATCTTTCTCTCAGCCTAGGAAAGGGAAGAGTCTTCGAAAAAAGTCAAGTCTGTAGCATTGACAGAACGAAAATCTCGCTCTCTACACTGTTAGACGCCATTTTGGATTCGCTGTGCCTTTCTCCAGTTCGTCAAAAGCCGTCACTCGACATTGATTACAACAACAAAACAAGCAACACTAAGTTTTGTTCTGACAGACGTACATGTACAGAAAACCATTGAAGAACAATTTAAGTTTAGATTAATATTTAATGAAGAGTAAGTTAAGTAATAAAACACCATCATTCAATCGCAGACTGTTTGCGATAGGATTTCCATGTCACTTTTTCTTAGTAGTAACGTACAAGACCGTCTCAAACAGTCGTAGAGATAATTTTCTATCTTTATGCACTGTTTACGACTAGTCAGCAATATATCTCATTAGCTCAAACAGTTTGTGTTGAATCACAAACAGCTCATCTCAAAGTGCTTGCATTTGTTAGCGACAATTTGTGAATTTTTAGACAAGAAGCAAATCACACACGTATCAGTATTTACGTACTGAAAGTATTTAATTCATTGATACATGTATATGGAAAGAAGACAACTTCTTATACCGAACTACGTCCTCGATATAAAGAATAAAGAACAGTTCAGTTGTCTTTTTTTCTCAGTTAAACCTTTCAGCCAGATCAAGAATAATTAGAGTTTCGCGCCACTACATACATCATTGCGTTACAGTGTAAAAGGATACATCATTGCGTTACAGTGTAAGAGGAACCGTTTTTGTGGGAAAAAACTTTTCTGATATGTGACATAACGCTAGCACTTTTAAAAACGCTGCGTTCACTCATTTTTGAAACGGCTTGAAAAGTGTGTAGGAAACTCGTTGCAAGTGTAGACAAAAGGCCTATCAGCTATGGTTTTAATGACGGCACGAAAGCTGTCTAGTCTGGTATAGCGTATACGAGGTCTCACTTTAAGCAAAACAACCTTTACACCTGCAGATGGTATGTACGGGCAAAGGCCTATCTGATATGAATTTTGTGACGGCACGAAAGCTATCTAGTCTGGTATCGTAAAAAAGGGCCTCACTTTAACCAAAACAACCATTGCGCGTGCGGAGGGAATGCAAGGTCAAAGGCCTATCTGATATGAATTTTGTGACGGCACGAAAGCTATCTAGTCTGGTATCGTAAAAAAGGGCCTCACTTTAACCAAAACAACCTTTGCGCGTGCGGAGGAAATGCAAGGTCAAAGGCCTATCTGATATGAATTTTGTGACGGCACGAAAGCTATCTAGTCTGGTATCGTAAAAATCGGCCTCACTTTAACCAAAACAACCTTTGCGCGTGCGGAGGGAATGCAAGGTCAAAGGCCTATCTGCTATGAATTTTGTGACGGCACGAAAGCTATCTATTCTGGTATCGTAAAAAAGGGCCTCACTTTAACCAAAACAACCGTTGCACCTGCGGAGGGAATGCACGGTCAAAGGCCTATCTGCTGTGGTTTTTAGAACGACACGAAAGCTGTCTACAATCCTTGCCAACAGACCTTGGAACACCATTGAAAACAAGTTAAATTGTAATATTTCTGCAACCTCTCTTCAGCGTTTACCCCTTTCCCCCCATTCTGGCTTGCAGAAAAAAATATTTCCAACATTGAGAATGGGGAGAGGGGACCAATAGATGAATAAACGTCAAGCTTGTTAGAGTGACCCAAGGTTATTGACAAAGATTGTAGTCTGGTATAGTGTATACGAGGCCTCTGGAGGGAATTTACGGTCAAAGGCCTATCAGCGATGGTTTTTAGGACGACACAAGAGTTATCTAATCTGGTATAGTGTATGATTCCTCACTTCAACCAAAACAACTTCTACACATGCGGAGGGAATGTACAGTCAAAGGCCTATCTTCTGTGGTTTTTGTGACGACACGAAAGCTGTCTAGTCTGGTATAGTATATGAGGTCACACTTTAACCAAAACAAACTTTACACCTGCAGACGGCATGTACGGTAGCCCGGGAGAGCAAGCAGCCGCGGAGGCCTGGGCACAAAAGGAGGAACCGGAAGAAGAAGAGGATGCAGACGAGACGGAAGAGGCGGAGCTAAAGATGTTGGAATTCAGGGCACGGGCCTTGAAGTCGCTGGTACTCGCCCGAGAGCGACAGATGAAACAGAAGGCGGCTCAGCCAAAATGAGCCGTGAGTCAACCCCGATGTACTGGAGAAGAGTTGGCAATGAAATCAAGTTGATAAAAGATTGTTGACTGTAATGGAGAGAGTTGATCAAATTCGGTTGCGACAAGGAAGTACTGCGTCTGCAAAAAGACTCTGGATGATACAAGTGCTCAGTGACTAGATATACTGATATACAAGGCCAGCTGTTTAAAGCCAGCCGGATTTATAGATTAATGGTATTAATCCTGGGTTAACTCTGTAGATGCTATTAAGAGTTAACCTAGCATAAGTACTAATCGGCGGGTTTGAACAACCGGGCCCTGAAGGAGAAAACAGGAAAAGAATGGTTGCAGGCAATCTGCTACTCTGATATATTCTCGTTCATTGCGCATCTAATTGTTTTTAGAACCAGGGAACTGTTACATCAGAGCTGTACTTCTAACGCTTGGATAACGTCAGACGAACATTGAACGAAAGGGCGAACTTCCGACGTAACTTGAACATTGTATAACTGACCCCGAGCCGTTTGGGTGAGGACATAAAACCCCTGGTAATTATGTAAGTGTGACGTCCGTGTACTTCATCTACACGTCTGTTTGCTTCAATCTCACTTTTTAATTTGCAAAAGCACTCGTCCTTTTCTTCTATAAGAACGTCTGAGTTTGAACGTTCTAATTTTCTTTTAGGTTCAAAATGTTCTTAAAAGTAGTCTTGATATCTTGATGTTTTTTGGAATTGTGTCTATATAGATACATGTACATTTGAAAGCTCCCCCAGCATCTAACTCAGTTCATATATGTACCCAAACGCAGTGCTATCGCCTGTTTAATAAATTGAAATGTGAAATCTCACTGCTCTCTGACGCCGATGCTAATTTCCCTTTCGTAAACGGTTGTTGCCATTTATAACAGTCGATGCCATTTGTAATATATATACAGTAAAAAGAATGTGAACGGCACTGAATCAAGTTGTTGGCCTAGTGGTAGTGTATAGGACTAGAATTCTAGCGGTCACGGGTTCGAAACATGGTAATTCTTCTATTTTTTATTTAGCTTTTGTTTTCTTTTTTCTATTTAGTTTCCTTTAGAATTCATTTTTGTTTGGATTAGGGTTAGGGTCAGGATTAGCATTAGTTGTATTTCCGCGATCAAGACTCTGTCTTCTTCATGAAAACGACACTAGACTATTGTTCCAAACGGCAACGACCGTTTACGAAAGGGAAAATTGCGACGCCGATATTTAGTAGCGGTTCTCAGTTGTATTTTCTGAAAACGTTCCTATCTTAGGTCGCTTTCCATTGGCCCGTTCTGTCCGGCCGAAGAACCGGCTCTGGCAAGTTTAAAAGGAAAGTCCCAAGACGCGCGCGTGCATTTTTCCCGCCACAACTCTCCAAATTCCCGCGCTTTGGCCGGCCGGAGTGGGAGAACTGAGCGGCTCTGATCCATGAGCAGGGCCATTCTGGCCAGAACCAGTTCTGAGAACTCGTGTGTTACATTTGAGAACTAACTTGTCGGACCGGCCAGAACGGAAAAATGGAAAGCGACCTTCTTAGCAGCCCTGGTTTCTGGTTTGAGCCAGTAATGCTAGCTTGGTACCTTCGTAAAAGCCAAAGGACAAACCTTGTCGTGACTATCGTACAAAAATCTAGGACACACATAAGACCAGTCTTGGTATTATCAGCGATAATTAAGGACGCTTTACATGTAGTGAACAGTTACATTCTTCTTTTTGTAAGAAACTTTTTTTCATAAGAACGTTGAGTCTGGGGATAAGTTGTGAAAACTTATTTTACATACTGTATTCAGTAGGGATAATTTGTTGTTAACTGTAAAGTAATGTCTTACTGCTCCTGCAACATCGCCTGATAGCTACTCAGAATGTGGATATACAAAGGCAACCAGTGACAGTTGTATATCTTTTAAGAAAACAGCAGATTGTTGTCCTTTCATCGCGGTAAATAGTATGTACCCAGTCCTAAAAAATAAGAAGATTTTTAAAATAACATCAGTTTAGGCTGAAATTCTCAAAATTATTGAAAATATCCAGCCTTAGCACCCAAGTTAGACATTCTTATACAAAAAAAAGTGTAAAACCCTCCAAACTTCTCCGAAAACGTAGCAAAATTTTCGCTCAACACTAGCGTTTTTTCCTCATATCGTATGTTTAAAATCTAAGCAGCATTTTCAAAATGAATATTGCACCTCTGTTTTCGAAAGGCCCGTTCTCAACCTTCCACATCCAAAGTTTCTGGATTCAGAAGCGCTTTCGTACCAGGTTTTCACCATTTTAGTGTGAACGACGCAAAAACGGATCGATTCCGATTCGTTTTAAGTCAAACGAGAACGTATTAGTGTATCAAAGCTAGTGTGGACAAGGCCTTGCATGGTGTACATATTATTTACGCTGTATACTGATCTTGACTGATGTCGTCATTGTGGTCGAACAATATTTTCGCTCAAGATACACACTTTCAAATTGTTTTTGTCCACGGAAAACAAAATGTTGTGTCGCAAAATTGAAAATGTGCCCGATAGTAGAAAAATTTAAACATGAACAAAAGTGGCGAATGGTTAAGGACAGACAAATTGATTACCATAAAAATTTCAGTTAGAAAAGGCCAATAAGGATGATGATAATGTTAAAACGATAACGATAATAATAGTCATAATCATGCATAATCCTAATGGTCCTAACAACGACTATATTAACTACAGTAACGAACAATAAGCTACTTTATTTTACGAGGGTATACACTTGACCGTGTATGTAGAGAAGAGTGTTAGAGAATGAATCCAAAAATAGCTCAGTGATTTGTAATAAGCGATCTTGATATTTGATTGATATACTGAAACAGAAAGGGAAATAAATGGATAAACAGTCATTCGGTAATATTACGAAAGAAGTGTTTACAATACTTTTTCAAACATTTGATGTCTATCCTCTTTGTTCAGCCGAGAGAGCTTTGATTCGATTGAAAACCTAATAATGCGCTGTTGATGCACCTGTAAAGCCCCTGAGAACAGAAACAGCTGTCTTGAACACTTCTGTTTTAGAAGATCAGAAAATTAGTTTGAATTGCTTTTGCACGTTGGCCTGCTCGCACGCTTACTTGTACAATGAGGCCTCTTCGCTTAGCTTTTTCTCTTTCCATCGCCTTAAGTATCATCTTTCTTGCATACTCAACGATACCAGGCTTGCTGGAGTTGGAAAACTATCAACGCAAACACAACGATACTCAATCCGACATTATATTTCTGTTGGACACATCGGGAAGTTTGCGTTTCTATGGCCAAGATGGCTTCACTGACGAGAAAAAGTTTGTGAACAGCTTGCTAAGCTACGTTCGTGTCAGCATGCCGGCCACAAGGGTTTCAATCGTTACATTTGGGTCTGACGCCAGGGTGGACATCAATTATGTGAGCCCAAAAATAGTAGACCCCAGCGTCATGCACAAATGTAATTTCAAAAGAAGTTTCGCCAATGTGAGATTTCGAAGCGGGATGACCAACATGAGAGGTGCATTCGATCGCGCTAAGGACATCATCTTCGGCCGGCTGAGCGTGAACAAAAGGCCTATCAAGCAAGTGAAGACCACGGTATTTCTCCTAACCGACGGAAATTGGAATAACGGTGGCAATCCGGCTGGTGTGGCACAGGAGTTGAAGAACCAAGGGATTGAGGTGTTTTCCATCGGCGTGACCAGTGGTATCAACTCTAACGTCCTGAGACAGCTCGCCACAGACCAGAGGCACGCCTTTCATTACTCTTCATTCAACAAGTTCAGGGAATTATCACATTACTTGAGAGGAGGTAAGCAGTTACCTGACTGTATGTTTAACAATTATTCCATGAACGCGCGTTGGATATGAGCTTCTAGATAGCGAACGAGGTGCGGAGCACCGAGTCGGTTATCATAAGCTCATATCCAACAAGCGTGAGTGGAATAATTGTTTTATTAAATACCAACATTGGATAAGAATATCTCGAATTTTATTTTCTACCAACTCGAGTTTCGGCCATTTTGAGGTAAAATTTTCCGTGATAAAATTGTCAGTTTCCATATTTGGACAAACTACAGGATATAGGATTTATACCGTGAGTGGAGAACCAATCAGATTACCAGAAATTCAATATCCAGTGTTTGGTGTTTAATAATTTCTATTATGTTATTACCTTAACTTGCGTGCGATTTCTGCGTAAGCAGAACTTTGGTATAGTTTTTAGCTGTCTCTTTTTGTCCCGTCTTCATTGCGCCTGAGTTAACAATGGTATTTTTACTGTTTCTGTTTCTGTGTGTCTTTGTGTGTGACTTTCGTATCTATGTCTACATGTATTTGCCACTGTGTTTGCTGAAAATACTGAACTAGTAGTCGAACCAGCTCATGATTGAAGATAAACGAAGTCGCGATAACTGGTCTGCTGTAGTTTCTTATTCCTAATTGTTAATTTATCAGTTCCCCAGTACCATTGTAATTATTTCACCCCCAACCAAAATTTCCATAATTACAAAACTACAAGACCTGACGACATCGATCTACCGAGACGAACTTTCAGATACTCTGGGGCCGTATTATTCAGTTCACTGACAGAAACATTAAAAGGGGCAAATTATCTTAACACCTTCAAGCTGCAAATAGCTAAACATTATTTTACAAAGTTTTTCTAAAGGCCTTCAATTTTTAACAAGTCATTTCTAAATTATATTATAGCATCCGTTTTACCATTGAAATTTTTGATTAGTTCCTTTAATATAATTTTTAGTTTTTAAGCTTATACATATACTTTTATATTGTAAGTATTGGGTCTATATTTTTGTAAGTATTTTAAGTAGATACAGGGCCCCTATGGACAACAGCCTAGTAGCTGAATGGACTACCTTGTAAAATTAAAGTTCATCCCATCCTATCCAAAGCTCTTAAGCACATTGCATGTACTGTAGGTACATTGGGTTAAGTACTTTAAAGATGCTTTCCATTTCTTGGGTCGATTCTTGAATAGAGTTTCACAACTATCAGAACTCGGTTTCCCGTCAGATTGATGCTCCTTATCAGTTACACCCAATCTCTTTCATGCCTATTCTCATTCTAACACGTGCTATACTTTAATAGTTTCCTGATTGCTTCCTTTGAAAGTTGTCTACATACAACAATGTCCTGAAAGTTCACAGGGTTCTGCTACAATCGTGCAAGCAAAAAATGTGTCTGGCACAAAAATGCTATCAAGCTAAGAAAAGACGCCCGACAAGTTTGTTCAAACTGCATTGCGAGAATTTGTTTTAATTCGTGAAGCTTCCTTGGTTTCTTGCCATTGAGTCATACAGGCCCTTGACTGACAAACTGTACGAAAAGTAAACATTTGCACGAAAGAAACTGGAGTTTAAACTGAAAACTTCGAGTGCGACTTAGGAGTTGAGAATTTTTTAGAGGGAAGTTTTTGAGAATGTAGTATTTTGTTTGCAAGGTTCAACGGTTTATTTATTGCAACCCACGGTTTGAAAGTAACCGAATGGTTTGTTGAAAATGGTGGTTGCAAATTTCACTTGGCAAGCATTGACTTCAGATAATAATAATAATAATAATAGTAATAATAATAACAATAATAATAATGAAAACAATAATGATCATATTCATTATCTTCATCATCATCATTATAATAATAATAATGATGATAATAATAATAATGATGATGACGACGAAGATGATGATGATCAACAAATAATGAAATAAATCAGATCAAGAAAAAAAAATTGAGAGACTACAGTTAAAAAAGACTTTTTTATCTTTCTGCGAGTAGGCTGAATATAGGTTTGATCAACAAGGGTTGATATAGGATGTTTTTCGCCATAAGGTTTAGTATGAAGCTGACGTTTCGAGTGTTAGTCTTTTGCCAGAGGAGATTGTAGTTTCCAATCGAAACGTCAGCTTTACTCCAAACCTCATTCCACTTAACTCTTGTTGATAAAAACCGATATTCAAGAAAAGTAGTAGTTGAACTGGCTAGACTGGACTCACAGGCAGCGGTAAAGGAATTGTGCAAATCCAGAATAGAGTAAATATCGCGATAAACTGAAGGAAAATCTACCTCCTACCCAACCAAAACTAAATATGGCGCTGATACCTGCCATACTGCATTTCTGATCCAATGCCCTGCGAATGATGCTACGTGATTAAGTTCAATCAATAACAACGCAAGACTTTGACAGTAAAAATCATTCTTGAATTATAAATACATGTATCCACCACATCCGATACAGTAAAAACCCATATAAAAGAACAAGTAGATTGACAACACTTAGGCTGAAATTCTGTCAACAAATTGCCATATACATAAGAACAAATTCAGCCTGACAAATGAAAAAGTGTTTTTATATATTTAAAAAAAATGGGTACCAGTTAGAGTAAAAAAGCCTGCTAGGGAGATCAAAATATAAGTGCTGGCTAAGGACCATTGCACACACACACAGAATTTGACTGTTTCGTGGTATTCCTCTATAATGTTTAAAGCACCAAAACTGTTACCCCTGCTTCCCAGTGTAATATTATTATTGCCTTAGTTTATTCAGTTAAGGCTAGTATCATCCAATAATTTAATAAAACATTGTGGTTGCACATTAATTTCATATGTTATAAGTCTATGCAATATATAATTTCCAGGAACAATTTAAAGAACACCTTAAGAACATCTTCAGGCTCATTGTTCAGAAAGCTCCCGGTGTATAAGAACAAAATCAGCCTGAACCGAAAATTGCGTGTCCTTTTATGCGGGTTTTTGCCTTATGTGCTTTGTTGTTGGCATCTATATTTGTTGTAACTGATGTTTCTTGTTTCTGTCAGATCCGTACGAGAAGGACTGGTTACAAGGTCAGCTTCGCACCCTTTGTGGCCATTGTGATAGCACAGCGAACTGCGCATGCGGACTTCTCAGTGGTGAATACAAGTGCGCATGCCCCAAGGGCAAATACGGGAGTGGATACGTAGGAGATTGCCATGGTAACGTAGTCTTCATTAACGGAATCCTTAACGAAATTACAAAAGAGAATCAAAATCTGTATCATTATTAATACGCCTAATTTTCCTTTTAGGGTGAGCTACACCTTTTTTTTGTCTTATTTGTGTGATTCAGTAAGGATTGAAGGGAGGTTTAAAAGGGAGAAAAGTTTTAGAATGCAGCAAACACTGTCCCTTAGCGAGCTTAACTTTCTCGAACAAGTTCTTGTTCCTGGAGTTGAGTGTTCGAGATTAATTAATGTACTTCATTACTGTGTCTGTCCGTTCTTGCCCCTCAGAGTGTCCCCCGTCCACGTACAAGTCCTACGTGGGTCACGCACTCCAGTGCGACGCGTGTCCAACCAAGTCGGGTCACACTAAAAGAGCGAGTCAATCCAGAGACGACTGCAAGTGTTTCACGGGTTATGACCGCAAGCCAACGGAGGGTGGAGGTTTCAAATGTGATCGTAAGTAATATGACAGTTAACCCTCTCGATAATATGTTTCCACCTCATCTCTCTCAAGAGTGGGCCGGGTAGGAGAGGTTGTGTCAATCCTTCCTCCACAATTTAGCCTGCGCACAGCAGACGAAGATAACCTCGGTTAGTTTTCGGTTATAAATCCACCGAAAATTGATCAACCGCCGTCTGCACACAGGCTACCATAATTCAGCTATTAAAGTAATTATTGATTGACTTGAAACTTTGCATGCTTAATATAGCACACTTTGTGACAACTAATCATCGATTTTCAACTGTAATTGCTAATAAATTTGCATCATTAAAGTGTTTATACCGTGACCTTGGGTCTAACTAAGAAAAGCTGAACCTATCTCATGCGCTAAACTACCCAAAACTTTTATTGAAATTAAGATATTTTAAAGTCATTCGATCAGGTTTTTAAAATTTGAACATGTAATCAAACTTGACTCTAGCTCGGAATCACTTGACAAGGTGTTTTTTTTCTTGAACAGCTTTCACTTTCGACGACGAATCTCCAGCTATATTGACGCGACTTCTTACGTCACAAGCCCCAAGACTCGTGCCCAGTCCATTAGCCATTGCAAATCGCAAAATCGCGCACTTTATGAACTAAAAAATACACTTTTAAAATTTTTTGGCAAATTTGAGTTGCGATTATGTTTTATACTCATCAAGAACAATAAAGAAATGCAAAAACATTTTTCGTTTCAGTGGCACTTTAAAGTAGTCTTGTATGGAAAGCCTTCATTTGAGAAAGAAATTAATTGACCTAAAGTTGAGTCGGCAGTAATAGATTTTCTTTTGACGATCAAAACGTTTCTAGACAACTATTGTACGTGAAATGACAAAATACAGCGTGTTCCTTTTAACTTAAAAGCAGATCGTAGCTTTCATATTTAACACGTACATTGATACTTGCTTTTGTTGTTTCAGTAAAAATGTGTGATAAATTCCCTCAACCTCTGAACAGCCGGCTCAAGGGTGGTACGTGTAAACTGGAATATGGCAGCACATGCGAAGTGGTATGCGACGAGGGCTATGAGCTGACGGGGAAAGGAAGCAGGTCGTGTCAGCTGGACTCGCAAGGCCGCGCTAGATGGAGTGGACAGGACGTGTACTGCCAGAGTATGTTACACAACCCTTTAGACTAAGAACGCAAACGACACTTCAGCTTACCACATTTAAACCACTTATATGCTTATCAGTGCTGAGCGGCCAAACCTTACTGGTTACCCCCTCAATGTTATGTGTTTTTTCATCTTAATTACCCATGACCATCTTCCATCTGGCCTTGTAGCTCAGTTGGTAGAGCAACGGTGATGCTATCTGGAGGTCGTGGTTTCGAATTCCATAGGGTCGTAGTCAGAGATTTTTCTCTTTCTCCGTGTGGGCCCATTTCCTTTTAGGGCTATCGCTCCGAAGGTATCATTTCGGATATTTATACACCACCATATATGCTTATCAGTACTGAGCGGCCAAACTTTTACTTGCCCTCCCC
>JAOBYH010056667.1:0-19591 GCA_025403525.1 Umimayanthus kanabou | reverse complement strand
CCTCCCCCCCCAAAAAAAAGCCACGGTAATAAGCTCAGTGCCTATTGTGATATTGCAAATTAGTTTCTTTGTCTACAAAATTTAACAATTCCAGAATGCCGTTAGGTCACTGACTTATTTTATGTTTGTTGGCTGGCTATTCGTTGTTTTTACCTGTACTTCGTCCTCCAAGGATTCAATCCTAGCCTGGCGTGCTTGAAGTTGTCTCTGCAGTTCTACCTTTGCGCTGTTGACGCTCTGGAAAGCAGATTCCACATCTGTGAGTTTTTTCAGCGCATCCAGAAGCTCCTTCTGTTGCTTCTCCACGTGTTCCTGGCTTGATTGCAGAGCTGCTTCTGATTGGCTGATTCTTTGCTGTGCTCTGGCAAGGTCGTCTTGGGTGATCTTCAGCTTTTCTTCATATGAGGTGTTATAAGCTTCCAGCCTGTAAACCTTGGTAAAACAGCGTTTAATTCAACTTAGCAAAAGAGATCTTCAGTGATGACTTATATTTTGAACACTATGTTATGTTGTGTTAATATGTTACCTTATGTTATGTTATGTTATGTTATGTTATGTTACGTTACGTTGTGTTGTGTTTGTTAGGTTAGGTAGGTAGATTAGGTCAAGTTAAATTATGTTACCGCCGTAAAATCCACCATAAAAGTCTCCTCGAATACAAGCCCACCAAATCTAAGACGCAAACTTTCTTCCGAATATAACCGCCCCCCAATAATCCCATGGATGGACTTACATTCGGAGGGGGGCTTTGAATGAGTCTTGAAATGGACAAAATCAAAATAGTAACACAATATAACTTTGCAGCTGTTTTATTTTACTAGGTAAATAAAGAAAAAAAATGACAAAATTCCATCCACTTAAAAAGCCCTAGCCCAACCAATTTTGAAACGAAAATTTTCCTCCAAGTATAAGACCACCCCTCCCTAATATAAACTAAATACGAATATAAGCCCATTAAAAAGTGCTTTGAAGTTACAAGCCCATCGGCTTATACTTAGAGTTTACGTTATGTTATGTCATGTCATGTCACGTCACGTCAAATTACATTACCTTACGTTACATTATATAACGACCACCCCAGTTTAGTTGCAACTTTAAAAGCAGTTACGAATATTTGCATGAAAAAAATATAAACTTTTCATGCAAATATTTGGAACTGTGAAGATCATTTCTCATATTCATTCCTTGCCGCGGTTCATATATGAATTTTTCTCGTATATCCTCATTCATATTATATTGTGTGTTTGACTAATTTTGATTTCACTGAAAAGTCGCAAAAGTACTTACAGAGTGCAAACGTGCAATGGTGCAGAGTAAACGTAAACATCAAGAAGGCACACCAATCAAGCTCTCTCAGTCTGTCGCTGTTAACGCTCACAGGTACTTACCTTGTTCTTATATGACTGCAAGTCATGTTCCAAATCAACCATCTTTTTCCGAAGATTCTTGTACTCTTCGTTATCCACCACGTCTCGACCATGAAGTGCGTTTAACGCTCCTTCCAGTTCCTCAATCCTGCTGCGTTTTAACGCCACGTCATGCTCCAGACTTTCTCGGTTCCTGTTGCTGTCTCCTAGATCATACTCCAGCTTTGCGAGCTTCCTGTTCGCGTCTGTGTGCTTCTTGTCTATGTTTTCTCTCTCCTGAAGACTCCTCTGGTGTAATTCTTCCAAGTCTTTTATCCTCTTTAGAAGGCTGGCGTCGGAAGGTCTGCCTTTGTTTCCTTTGTCCTTTTCAACGCTTGTTTTAATCTCTGTGTAACGCTTTTGGATCAAAACAAACTCGTTCTGAATACGGTTTCTCTCGTTAGTTAAAGCATCCAACCGAGCTTTAAGCTCAGCAATTTCACGTTTTAGTTCACTATTTTCTTTCTTCAAGCGATCCCTTTCATCTTCAAGAGCCTGGTTTCTTGCTTCCAAGTACGTTACACGGCGGTTGCTGGACAATAGTTCATTCTGAAGCCTATCAGCGTCTTTCTTTGCAGTGTAGTAGTTGTTCTTGTACTCAGTCAGAGACGTCTGCGACACAATAACTTCTTGCCTTAAGTTGTCTTTCTCTTGATTTGCCATTTCCAGTAAATGCTGCAACTCGGAAATTCTCGACTCCAGGTCGTGTACTTTTAGAGAAAGGGCTGCATTCTCATTTTGAGCTTTTTCGTAATTTTCACGCACCTCAGATATCTTGCGCTTTAAGTTCGATATTTCAGTTTCTTGAGTTTTGTTGGTCTCCTCATACCATTTGAGCTGTGCATTCTGATCGTCCAAGGTCCGAGTAAGTTCTTCATTTTGTACCTTAAAATCAGCCGACTGTCTCTGCAAAACCATGTTCGCTTTTTTAGCATTGTCAAGTTTATCATACAGATCTTCAACTTCTTCTCGTGCGTGATTCCGCTCTGCATTTGTACGCTGCAAATCTTCTTCCAAAGAAGAGACCTTCCTCTGATCTTTGATGAGCTCACGATTGAGTGATTCGTTCTCTTTCTCTGCAGCTTTAATTCGAAGCTCAGATTCCGAAGTGAGTCGTCTCAACATGTAAACTTCTTTCTCTAACGCGTCATTCTTTTTCTGTATATTGTCAAGTGTTTCTTTGGTAGAAGAGGTCTCCGCTCGTAGGATGTGTATCTCTCGTTGAAGCTTGTCTCTTTCTGCCCGTAACTCTTCCGCCTCACCCATCTTATCGGCATCTGTTTGATCATGTTTTGAGTACAAATCTTCAAGTTCACGTTCAGCATTTAAAAGTTGCTCTTGATTGGTAGAAATCGAAGATGACGTCTCCTCAATCTGAATTTTAAGGCGAGCATTCTCCCTTGAGACATCATCAAACTGTTGAGATAACCGTGTTAGCTTTTCAATGGCGTCTTCCAGCTCTTTTCTTGTCTTTGCCAGTTCATTAACAGCGCTATCTCGCGACTCTCTCATCGATTCTTGCTCGGCTAACGCAGCTTTAAGCTCTTGTTCCAGCTCAACCAAGCGTTCATCTGCAAGCTCAGCCGTGGTTTCAAACCTGGAAATATTAGACTCATATGACATGATCTTCGTGTTCAGTTCCTTTTCTCTGTCTCTAAGGTTTTTGTTGGCCAACTCTAATTCATCTACTCTCCTTCTCAAAGAATGCATTTTATCCTCCATTTTACGAGAGGCATCCATACTGCTCTGGTAGGTGTTTTCAACTAGGGTTGTCTTCTCAACTACGGAGCGATGCTTTTGTTCTGTTTCATCTCGTTCCTTCAAAGCTTGTTCGTAGTCGGCACGGATTTTACGAAGTGTCTTCTTTAGCTCTTCTCGTTCCCGATCCCAGTCATTTTGGAGTTCCTTGTACTCTTCAAGTGCCAGGGTCTTTGCCTTAATTTCTTTGTCGTTACTTTCCAAGCGGCTGCGGAGTTCTGTTAAAGTTTTATCAAAGGTATGCTTTTCTTGTCTGAGTGCATTGAGCTCGGACTTCAGTTGGTTTATCTGCTCAACTTGTTTCTTGTTGCCCACGTTAAGTGTGATAATCTGCTGTTCCAACGAGTTGTATTTTGCAAGTATCGAATCATAATCTCTCTGAATATGATCTTTGTCCGTTGACAGCTGTTTTATCTCACTTTTAAGTTGACCGATGGTTTTGTTAAGATCAAGGTTATCATCTTGCGTTTTCTTCAAATCGTCTTTGTTCTTCTCAACCTCACACTGAGCTGTTTCAAGATTTCCTTTGAGAGATTCCACTTGGTCTTCCAGGTAGGTCTTGCTTGACTCCAGCTGCTGAATCAATCTATCCTTTTCGCTGACTTTCTCTTGAGATTTCTCAACTTTAAACTTTAGTTCTGTTACTTGCCGCTCTAACCTCAGGAAATCGTCGCGACTACCCGAGGATTTTCTAAGGGCGTCATCAAGCTGTTTCTTTAAAGAATCAATCTCCTTGTCACTATACTCTACCTTAATCTCTAGTTCCGAGTTCTTCGCTCTAGCTTTAACCAGCTCTTCCCTCAAGTCTTTCTTTTCACGTTCAGCTCGATCCTTGGCCGTTGTTAGCTCGTTAATTTTCCTTTGTAGCACAGTATTCTCGTGCTGTAGCTCAATTACTCTTTTCTGAGATTTCTTATAATCAGCTTCCATTTTTACTATCTTAGTGTTGTACACCTCAATCTCACTCTTAAGGTCTGTTTCCCTTTCTTGGCTTGTCTTGTAAAGATTATCAAGGCGCTGAACCTTCGTATCATATTCTTGTCGATCATTTTCCGTCGTATCGCGTACTCGCTTAAGACTTGCTAGATTGATTTCAAGTTTGTTGATATTAACGTTAGCTTGTTGCAGACTGTCCTGCAGTTCCTTAATTCTGTCTTGATTTGTTAAACGAAGTGATTCCAGTTCTTTCTTTAAGTTCTGCACTTCACTGACAAGGTTATTCTTGGTATTTTTCAGCCTTTCAATCAGATTTTCTTTCTCCTTTACATCTTTCGTTAAAGACGTTAATGTTCGATCTCGTTCCATAAGTCGATTCTGTGAGTCCAGGAAATCGTCTTTGACTTTCCTGTAGTCCTCTCGAGCGCCTTTTCCCTCCTCTACCAAGCGGTCTCTTTCCCTCGTAATGGAAGTGATTTGGCTTTCCAAGGTAATTACTCTGTGGTCTTTGGAAGAGCTATCGCGTTCTAAATTATTAATCCTGTCTTTTAGTTCTCGGATTTGCTTAACGTAATCTTCAGCCATGTTTTCGAGAAGCGTAATCTTTTTCTCCAAGTTGGCTTTGTCAGTTTTCAGGCTTTCCAGCTCGGTTATAGCCCTTGTATGCTGTCGTTTGGTCTTTTCCAATTCGCTTTGCACCTCTTTAAGCTTGTTGTTCAAGTCCTCGATTACCTGTAAGAAAAGAGTATGTGTTATGTTCAGAAACATCCCATCTTCTTAATAGTATTTGCCAGTCCTTGCATGCAAGAGCCAAGCTAAAATATTTAAATTAGCTCTATATTTGTTCACTGCACAGGTTTCACGTTGTGATAAAAAGTGCAATAAACCACTTTAGAATATTTGCCGAGACAAGGCTAACTATTTTATTTCTAAGGCTCCCAGTGCTTCAATTAGCAAAAACTGTTTGTAGTTGAAGATGAAACAGAAAAAAATGGATGCGCTTTTTTGAGGCAGCGTGCATACTAAAAACAGTGTGCTTATTTCAAAAAGAGTGTGCCTGCTGGAGACGTGTGCACTTTAGAAATGAAGCACTTATTGGAAAGAGTGTAATTATTTTAGGAAGTGTAATTATTGGAAGTAGTATTATGTTACAAGATAGGACCTCTAATATTCATATCCTTTGCCCCTTAGTTAGCTTATTTTTCATTTCCACTAATTTTCACAGAAACAAATGTTTCTACTTCGCAGTCCCAAAGCGTCAAGTAATGAAGGGAAAATATGAGAAAAGATGTTCTGACAAGTGTTGGAGTACTAATACAAGAAATACAAGCCCAACATACCTTGTCTTTCTTGCTGATTATCCCATTCAAGGTTTCGTTGAACTTCTCTCGTTGCGAGTTCTTGCTTTCCAGTTGAATAATGAGTTCACTGTTCTGCAGCAGCTTTGCGTTTCCCGTGTCCAGCTGTTCGCGGAGCTGGGCGACCTGACGGCGAAGGGTCTCTATTTGTGTTTCCAGCTGCGTGTTGCGGGACTGGCTCTCGTCCAGCTCCGTCTCGGCGGCTTCCTTTTCGCTACGTAATGTCTAACGAGATGACACGTAATAGTTATTGATGATAATAATCTTTAATGAGCAAACTCTGTCACTGAGGTGTTTTTCACAAAGGTCCTACAAATAAGGACTAATGCACATACAGTAAGAAATAAATGGATAAAAAGTAAATAAAAAATAGAGACTAGGTTAAAATTATGGTTTAATTATAAAATAAAATAAAATAAAATAAGAAAATTAAAAATTTAGAAAATATATTCCTCTTAAAAGTTGCTAATGTGGGGGCTTTCCTTACTCAATGGCTAGGTAATTCCAGACTTTGACAGCTTGGTAGTTCGTGCGTTGTTTTCCCCAGTTACGTTTAACCTTCGGTAGCTTTAATGTGTTATATTTTCGGGTGTTATAACTATGAATCAAACGTAAAAACCCTATTTGTCTTCAATTCAAGAATATTGTTACAAATTTACCAACTGAGCAGTTAAACTCGATTAGCTGCAACTTCGGGGGGCACGGGGGGGGCTCCCATACGAGCTAATAAGGGGGGGATGCTCGTCGTACCTCTTAGGGGTTAAAATCCTGGGTTTTGGTACGACTCAGGGTGTTGAAAGCAAAATTTTTACATTTGCGCAAAACTATTTCACATAAACACCGGACATCAATTACTTGAGTTGATATTTGGTCATGTTTGTAATTACATCTACCTGTTGTAACGCTGATTTGCTTTAAAATTATATATAACAATTCATTGGCGCTCAGCTTAAGCCACACGTGAAATTTTCCGACGAGCATCCCCACCCCGGGCTGCAACTCAGTTCAGATACATAGAAAATAACATAAGCGTAGTCGATAACTTACGAGAAAAAATAATAAACAAAGAAAACTGAAGACATGCAGCATGGAGATTATATACAATAGAATATACAATACGCAGTAGAAAGAGAAAAGCATTATTCAACTGTTAACAAATAGTTCACTAAGGATTCTCAAGTCCTATTATTTTCACCTCGTTGTCTGTTTCCAGTTCTCTTAGTTTAGTCTCAGCAGTCAATATCCGCTGGTATTCCTCAGATTTCTCCTCACTGATTCGCTCAATTTCCATATTGAGTGAGATAATCTTTTCCTCGGCGACGTCCATGTCATTCTCCAACCGATCAACTCCTCGTTGCGCGTTTTCAAGCTGAGATTCCAGTTCCCTGATCCTTGTGTTCTTCTCTGAAATCTCTTTCTCGCGATTTGCACTTGTGTCTCGTTCGCCCTCCAGGAGAGAAGTCAAGTCCCTCTCTCTCTCCATGCTGTCGAAATACGTCGATTCCACGTTGGTAACTTTCATCTGGTGAATTTCCACTTCTTTCGCAAGTTCTTCCTTGTGCTGTGACGAAGTATCGTACAGTGAAGTCAGTCGAGCAATCTCTTCGTTGGCCTTGTCAAGTCTTTCACTCAACCTGTTGTTTTCATCATCGACCGTCTTGTGTAATGCTTTCAATTTGCTTAGCTCCTCATAAACTTCATCATAGCGTTTCTTCAAGGTTTCAAGCTCACTCTTAAAAGCTTCAATGGCGGCGTCTTTGTCACTGATGTCTTGTTTGTTCAACTCAATCTGTCGTTTTGCGTCTCGGAGGGATTCCTTCAGTTTATTGGCATCATCAACCGCTTTTTCTTTGTCAGCGGTCAAAGTTTGAACTTCGTGTTCGTAAACAGAGTTCTGTAGTCTTGTTTCATCGAGTTGTTTTTCAAGAGAGGAGATCTTTTGCGTCAGTACCATCACCTTTCACAGTTATAACAAAAACGTCAGTTAGTTTCCTAAAGTGCAAAAATTTCTCGCCCGTATTTTGGGTGCCGGGTGTGTGTTGCCCAAGCTTTCAAACCTTGACCCTATTTCTGACCCAAAAAAGAATTTTGGCCAATAGGCGTTTTGCAGCTAGAGGTCACATGGTACAAAATCTGACATACTGGGGAGCAAAATAATGTGACAAGACTCCACTGGGAAATGTAAACAAAGAAAAATCACACTTTTCTAGTTAGTTGTGTTTTATTTTGGAGTCTGGCACATTCTTTTGCGTTCCAGTATGGCGTATCTTGTACCATGTGACCTCCAGCTGTAAAAGAACAATTGCTGAATAAACTGAAAAAACCGATACCCGGTTTGAGACCCAATCTCGAAGAAATTGAAACAAAATTATACGGCCCACAGATTCTCCGCGAAAATGATGCCCCTTTACAAACTAACCCGGCAGACAAAATGAAAACCATACGCTTAAGGGCGGTACTTACCCGTATAGTCAATTGAGGGAAGTGCCCCTCTTCCCTGTCCTTACATTAAATGATCCATTTAGACTATAAAATGAGGTGACAAAATATTTGCACCTAACTGCCAGGATAATAACAACAAATAAAAGTATGATTTATCACTGATGGCTGAAAAACACAATTATTCTACTCGTAGTACAACCAACGAAGAAGTCTCGCTTGCATCATTTAGAACTTATATAAGAAAATGTTGTGGAACCGTTATTGGTACATATTTCCGGAATAATATTCCCTTATCAATTCGAAGTAAACGCACCAAAAAGCTCTTTAAAACGTACCTCCAATATTTCTACCTATCTTAGTACTAGCAATTTTGCTCTACTAATAACTTATTTCACTTTATCAGCATAATAACTGAATTTCATTTCTCTTCCTTTCCATTCCTGCCATATTATCTGTGGCCCAGTTAAAGGGCACACCGTTAGATTACTATATAGTGCCCTATCTCCTTTCTTTAGATGTGATGTATGTGTGAATGTAAATGTACATAACATGCATTGTAAGAAAAGAGATGAAATAAAAGAAAATACAACGTCCGTTGCGGCTGTATCATAATTTACTCTGGTTCTGATTCTTACGGTTAGACCCTGAGAGGTGAAGTATGTCTTTGCACAAATCAAATTTTTCAGTAATAATGGTATGCGAAACCCCCGTTTGATCAGATGAATGACATTCCATATTGATTCGACAGTTGCTCAGAAGTCGGTTATAACTGCTGACCCTTGTTATAATTTAACCGACAGTTGGGCTTACTTCCTAAAGACAGATTGGGGCCGTTAATTTGGGTTTACGTAACTGATTTTATGAGGATTGTTTGAGCAATAGTTTATAAACACTGGAAAACATGTTTCCGAACATAGGACTATAGCTATTCATTTAAATTTTGGCGTAATTCTGGGTTAAAGTTGTTACATTTTCAATAACATTTTCAAGCAACCAACTATTTGCTAATACCTCCTTGCCAAAATCATCCATGGTGACATTCTTAACACAAGTTGTCGTTGTTGTTTTGTTTATCAACAACCAATCCTCTTGCCTTTTAACCCTATTCAGACTGGGGAAGGTGCTTAAAGTGCCATATTCCAATCTCCGGCTCTAACGAACGAACCGTTAAATTAAGGTAGAACTCCAAAGTTTATGTGACTTTTCCTAAAATTATTAAGAAACAATTTTTCTTATTAAATTTGTGTTTTTTTAATCGACGTGTTTCCATGGCAGTCAGTTCTTGAGTAACATGTCAGGAAAATTTTTCCTGAATTTTTGTCGTTACCGTTTAATTTTCTGAATTTGTTTTGCTGTAAAATGGTAATTTTTACTATTTAAAGTTCATTCCAACAGTTTTCTACTAATTGTTAGTCAAATAACACTTTTTCTGATGTGATGGAAAATAATCAAAGATGTCTTCCAAGGAATCCAAGTTCCAAGATGGCAGATTCTTGACGTCACGTAACGTCATAATCGACTTAATTCTGTAATAACTATTGTATTTACATTAAGTAAGATAATTAGCGCAGCAATTTTGATATGGTTATCGCAAACGCTAATAGATTTATAGGCTGCGGGCACTTGTGGATCCCCCTCCTCCCTCCCACTCCATTCAGAGAAACTCCAAAAAGAGCCTAGTCTGAATAGGGTGTAAGACAACATCCATTCACCAAGCTCTGAACACTAACAATCTGTATTACACCAAGTACCTGCTGCTCAAGGGTTGCTTTCTGGTCTTTAGCAATATTCAAGTCTGTCTGCACATCGGACATGTTCTTGAAGTACTTTTGTAGTTCCTCGTTAAGATTATCGCGTTCATCCGCTGCCATTTTGTAGCTCGATTCTGCTTCCTTGACCTGCTTCTGAATCTCAAGCATCTCAGTCTGCAGTCTGTTCTTCTCGTCCTCCAGAACTCCACCCTTTCGCTCTTCCTCCGCCACCTCCATCACAAGACTCTCCTTCTTCTTCTCTAGAGCAGCAATGGCGGCTTTTAAGTTCTCTATCGTCTTGTCTCTCTTGTCGATTTCTGTCTTCAGTCGCTCTGAACCCCGTTTGTGTTCCATAAGCTCACTTTCAACAATCATCATGTCTCGCTTCCTTTGGGCAGCCTTGCTTCGCTCCGAGTCTAGTTCAGCCTGGAGATAAAAAAAGGACAAAAAGTTTTCTAGTATAGAGTTTTTGGAGTTATATTACGTGGCAAAGATACTTCGCGCATTCTGATTGGTTCTTGAACGGTCTGGATCCCGCGTAATGCCCACGGTTATTATGGGTCACTGTTAATGGCCTACGCGCATGTAACTGGATGTGCAAAGCAAAGAATTCCCGCCTGCGGTGTTATCGTTGTTTTTTAAAAAAAAATACCATACAATAACATACTTATTAACCTCGAACGTTCGGTCTTTGCGGAAATATCAACTTCAGCATTGACGCATTGACCACTCTATCGCTTGGCCAATATAACGAGGCCTCAGTTTGGTACTTCCCGTACACTTGACCTCACTTCTAATCCCTATTAAAATACCAGGAGAATGAATACTCCAGCTTTTGTCTAAGCGACCCCCTAGGAATACCTGATTTCCAATTTTAACCCCAAGTTTCAACTATTGAGAGAGAGAGAGACTGAGAGAGACAGAGACAGAGACAGAGACACAGAGACAGAGAGAGACAGAGACAGAGAGACACACAGACAGAGAGAGAGAGTGAGAGAGAGAGAGAGAGAGAGAGAGAGAGAGGGAGATACAACAAAAACCAAACAGCTGACCTTCAGTCTATTCTTGGTAGAAGCAGCATTATCCAGTTGGTTTTGCAAGCGAGATACTTTACTCTTCTCCGCCTCAAACGCTCGCTGATACTCGTCCTTCTCCGACTCGCACACGCGCAGAATGTCACTGGTGCTTGTAAACTTGGTGCTCAGAACCTGCAGCTCTTTCCTCAGCTCATCCCGCTCCTTGGCTATTATATCATGTCGGGATTTGACGTCATTTACGGAGGCGTCTGAGGAGCTGAGCTGCGACTCAAGGTCGTACACACGGCTCATCAAACTGCCGTCCTGTTGGTCAGGTTCTTTCTTGACTAAGACTAGTTCAGATTCCAGCTCCTGGACTTTGCTTCGTAGTTCCACTTCAACTGATTCCCACTCGCGGTATTTTTCCTGGTACACTTCTCGTTCAGATTTGCTAATACGAAAAAACAACTTGGGTGAGTAATGCTCAATGCAGTACAAACCGGTTACAATATAATTAAGATTTGCAATTGTGGTGTGTATGAACTTCTATAAGTAATGTCTGACAAAGACAAGATAAGATGAGATAAGATAACATTAAATCAGAATACATCACATCACATCACATCACAATACATTACATTACACTACATTACATTACATTACATTACATTACATTACATTACATTACATTACATTACATTACATTACATTACACTACACTACATAATATGATGAAACTTTTGAAAGCAAACCCGTTTAATATGCCTTTTAAATTCCGGAATACAGCCCAGGGCTTCAACAAGTTCATGAGGGGTTTCAAGGTTGGGTTTATATCCGGGTGGACTATAGTATGAGCGGAAAAACGTTTGAACACAAGCAGATAAAAAATAGAAAAGTTAATCATGTAAGAGAGTAGGAAACTCCTCACTCAAAAAACTCTTTTCGAAGCACATTTCATTAATATTGATATGCAGTGGGTGGGCTTCAATCCGGTGGGCAAAAATCAGGGATATTTTTTTGTTAGCAGATAGATGGGCTTATACAAGGGTGGGCTTACATCCGGGTGGGCTTTAGTACTTAATCACATTTCGCAAGCCCAGACTTGTTTTCTTTTAGGTGCTTGTTAACCGAAAGCACTCATTCTCAGATCTGGTAAAATTAATAATCACAATGTACCGGTCCTTGTAGCCCAAGGTTAATGACATTATTTTTCTATTAAGGAGGACAACACACCAACAGCCACTCTCGCAGGGGATTCTGGGGTCACCTCGGCCAATGATCTCGCAGCAAAGGTCCGCGACGACCCACTGTTTATGATCAAGAAGAAAGAGGAAGACAAGCGGAAAGAGCTTGCAAGTAACCCAGTGAAAATGAAACAATTTCGGCAGTTACTACAGGAGAATTTAGCGAAAAGCAAGAAGAAAAAGGACAAGAAAAAGAAGAAAGAGAAAAAAGAGAAAAAAAGGAGGAAAGAGAAACACAGAAATGACAGTGAGAGCAGCTCTGATGAGGAACCTCGGTCCAGAAGTAGAAGAGTTGGGGAAAATGGTTCATTTGAGAAATCTCCCAACAGGTAGGATCTCCTAACTCCAAGAAGAACTTTTCAGGTTACTTTTGAACGGACTTATTATTGGACGGTGTTTAGTTTTTTTTAAATAGGTTGGACTTATAGCTGGCTGCTATTTTGCATTAAAGATTTTCAAAAATTGCTAAATGCATTCACAAGAGTTTAGATACTATGGGATCCGTCCTCCCCTTTAAATTTTCCGGCCTGCATAAGTAATATACTTGTTTTTGTAATTAATTTAAAATTCTTATTTCTTTTGATAGGGTTTCGTATAATCGAAAACACGATCAACATGACAGACGTGAAGCACAAAACCATGAGCGTCGTTCCAGAAGAAAACGGTAAGACTCGGGGATCAACGAATTATTAAATACCACCCCCCTCCCCCTCTCTGTCTCTGTCTCTCTCTGTCTCGTGATGTATCAAGCTGCGTAATAAATAATGGATTTGCGTCACCCTTTTTAGACTAAATAGAGGAGTGAGTTAAGGATGTCCACTATCCGGGTTGCTGTTTGTACTCGCAATAGAATTGTTAGGTAATGCAATAAACGGTATCAAAATTGGCTTAAATGAGATAAAATTATCACAATATGCAGATGATACCACAGTCTTTGTTTGCGATATTTTATCAGGAGAAAATCTTGTAAACCTTCTAAAATTATTCTCCCAATGCTCAGGACTAAAAGTCAATTCGTCCAAATCAGATGTTTTATGGCTAGTTTCGGAAAGAAACGTTCAAAAAAGGGTCTTCCAATAGATTTGTGTATTCTCTCGGTGTTTACTTCTCATACAGCAGCAAAGTCACGGTTGAAAATAATTTTCATTCCAAACTTGCCTCCCTCAAAACTTTATGGTAAAACACAAATTATTAAAACACTGGCACTTTTCAAGATAATATTCATCTGCTCGGTTCTTCCCAGTCCAGTGAATTTCGAGAAAGAAATTAACAGTCTCACTTTTAGTTTCCTCTGGAATAATAAGCCCGCAAAAATAAAAAAAATAAATCTTGATCACAGATAAAAGAGATGGTGGACTTAAAATGATATATTTTACACAATTCAGAAAAGCAGTGTTAAAGCAATGTGGGCAAAACGATTAAGTTCAGAGACAAAATGCAAATGGAATATTATTCCTCATTATTTTGTAGAAAATGTGGGAAGTGATCTAATTTTTGAATGCAACTACGATTGTAAACAAGCGGTTAATGCAGCCATTCAAAGAAGAAAATCAAAGTATTCACAATGAAATCGTCTGGAATAACAAACGTCTTGTTGTTAACAGTAAATGACTCTACATTAAATCGTGGCATGAGGATGGAGTAACTAAAATCAAGGACCTTAGTAGATGACAAATCCTTTTTAACATTCAACAAATTTCTCAAATACAAAGTCAAAACACATTTTTTACAGTATCATGCCCTTGTAAGTGCTATACCCAACAAATGGAAAAAGACAATTAAAGACCAATCAAATAATGACGAAACTTGGGATTTCAAAACACGTTACAAATTTCTACAAAAGCTCTCAACCAAGACTGTATATAACATCCTAATCTCAACGCAAATTGAACCTCCAACAGCTCAATCAAAGATACTAAATTCGGATAACGTTACCAAAGAAAACCTTCCATTATATTACTCTATGCCGTTTGTTGTCACTACTGAAACCAAATTATCAAGTTTTCAATATAAAATCATACATGATATACTCCCAACAAACTCACTTTTACTTAAAATGAAAATAACCGACACAACAAAATGTCCTCTTTTCCAAGACCAAACACACGACAAAAGGCATACGTTCGTAAAATGTCCCTTTGTTATCACGTTTTGGCATCGCTTCCACAAGTGGTATACTTTCGATGACAGTATCAAACGGAGTCTAACTCCAACTGAAATTTTATATGGTGTCATTAGTAGAAAAAAGTTGAGTATAGCTTTAAACCACATCATAATCGCCAAGTTTCACGTTTATAAAAGTAATGTAAATGAAATACCTCCCCAATTTTCCTTGAAGCCTTTTTATCTTTACTTAAAGAAAAAATTAACATCGAAAAATATATAGCCTTTGCCTCTCACGCTAGGGAAAACTCTTAAACAAGTTGGGTACATGCAAAAATGTACTGTACTATCAGCTATTTAAATCTGTAACGATCTTTGTAAAACAGCGTGAAACAAATAGTTAACAAAATATGCTGGAAATAATAAAAAATAAAAATAAAGCTTAATGTATGGATTCAGCTGTCTGTCTGTCTCTGTCTGTCTGTGGGTTTTATATGTTCTATATGTATCACATGTTTTGGTTTTACTTTGAATACTTACAATCCGAGTATTACCAACTGTGTGTGAGTCCGACCTTTCTACTACTGTCATTTGCCTGTAATATCCTCTAAACAACATTTGAAAGTTTTTGTTCAAACCTACGACAGGTCATCATCTCCGGTTCCTGTTAAGAGACACAGATCACACTCCAACTCACCAGTGGGTGTCCGTCACCAAGATCACAGGTCACAGGATAGACGGAGAGGCAGGGATGAGAAGCAAAGTAGAAGACACAGATATTCACCACTGACGACAGCCAGGAGGAGAAGCCGTTCACGGTCACCTCATCGTGACAGAAGCCAATCGAGGTCACCTCATCGTGACAGAAGCCGCTCAAGGTCACCTTACCATCGTAGAAGACGATCAAGGTCCCTCAGTCCTCGCAAGCAAACATCGCGAGAAATGCCACCAGTGTCACGGGACAAACGACAACGGAATTCCAATGTCACTAGGTATATTAGGTATACGTAGGTAGGGGGGGGGGGGGTGCAGGAGGCCAAAAAGGCCCGACTGATGGGATCGTAAAATATTTAAAATGATATACAAAATAACGTGGTGATGGCAGGATTGATAGTGTCGATGCATTTCCAGCAGTTTGAGGACCTCAAACTTCAAAATTTTTCCGGGGGAACATGGTCCCGGTTCTTGAGGTGTGCACCCCCACGAAAAATCCTGGCTACGGGCCTGAAATAAATTCAAAAGTTCAAAATCTTGCGGACGTGGAAATGTTGATCTAAGAGCATGCCGTGATGCAAGTTAAAGTTGATCTGGACAGCATATTGTGTTTTCGCTGGAGATGTAAATTTTCCGCAGTAGTCTGTCTAAATTAACACATAGCATAACACAGCACAGTTGGCATTTTCTGTCATGCACCAGAAATTGTGTGAGGTTGTAGGTGTTTTGCGACACTCACTGGCCGCCTCCCAAACATTCACCAGAAGTTTCAAAAATACTAAAACTAGGCCCGTTTCAAACGTCGCGCTTTGGAGCCTAATTTGACCCTCATTGCAGTAAAATGTAATGAAATGACGACTCGTGATATTAAGGATTATGTTTTGTCGAAATTCTGACGGTCCGGGAAATTAGTAAGAATATTTCCAAAACACGCGTGCGTTAATCCTCGATACCATGAGTCGTCATTTTTAATTGAAATTAAAATAACGTGTTCTTATTGTTACTGTAGTTGTAAATTGTAATTTACTGTTGTGTATTTGTAGATACGAAACGAAAGTTGTTGTTGCTAATAACGAATTATTGTTAATTGTAATAATAGTAATAATAATAATAATGGTGATGATAATGATAATGGTAATGATAAATATAATAATAATAATAATAATAATAATAATTTATTCATTTATTTATTTTAGTATTTATGTATTTATTTATTTATTTATTTATTTGTTAATTAATTTTAATATATTTATTTATTTATTGTTTCATCAAGTTTGGTTTGTCTAATAGGAAGATGGGTCAAGCCGAACTTGAAAAGCGCCGAGCTGAGATGATGGAAAATGCTAAGTAAGTCAATGGTGTCTCACTTATTTCCCAGGTTAAAATAACATTGGTATTTTTTGTTACACTCGCTGTACTGTGCTTAGCAATCGTAGTGTCATTTTACAGTCAACAAAAGTGACATGAGAACCAAGCTCAGAAGATATTTGTTGTTGTTTTTGAGATTGAAAACGAAATGTTGGGCAAAATTCTCAGTTCTAAATTGAGCGTGTTGAAGAGGATCAGCAGATTTACAAAGTTTAGAATCACTGCCCTCTCACAAAAATCATTTATTTGCTTTCAAAACGCTCAAAGTAAAAACCAAAGATAAAGTAACAACATTGTACTTTTAACCTTTACATAACTCGGTGTAACAATTGTAGGCTATTACGGTATAGTAGACCGAGTTGAACTTAAAACTTTCATAAATTTTGAACTATTCGACGGTGCAAAATATTTTCAAAAACGAAGATCTGTTGATTTTGGTTTTTATGTTACTTCTATTTTCTATGAAAGGAAGTCAGGGGTGGCAACGGGGACACATGCCCCCTTTCTTCTGCAAGACGGCAGTCTGACACCTCATGAGAAAGGCAGCAGATAACATTCAGCACGAGGTCCCAACGGTTCCCCTACTATTTCTAATTTTTTTGGACCTGCACCTGGAGTAACTATCTTGAATAAACTGTGTGCAGTCTCTTCTTTTTCCTTAGAATTTTTTTTTTCCCTTCTCGATTCTGAGTAAAAGGAAGAGAATGTTCGCAATCTAAGGTCGTATTCCATTTGACCGGCCTGGCCGGTCGGAACAGTCCTTAAGTGGAACGCACAAGTTCTCAGGACTGGTTCTGGTCAGAATGGCCCTGCTCATGGATCAGAGCCGCTCAGTTCCCCCGCTCCGGTCGGCCAAAGCGCGGGGTTTGGAGAGTTGTGGCGGGAAAAATGTACGCGCGCGCCTTGGACCTTTCCATTTAAACTGGTCAGAACCAGTTCTTTTCGGCCGGCCAGAATGGACAAATGGAAAGCGACCTTATTATGAGTCTTGAGAAGTTTTTAGTCCAATCAAATTTTGTCCACAGGGTGCGGGACGAGCAACAGAAAATCAACATCAGACGACACAGAGAAGAGAAGAAGAGAGATGAAGAGGCAGAATCCAGGCTGAACGGAGACAGTGCAAAGTTTCTCAAGTACGTTCTGGCTGTTGACAGTTGTTTGGTTTCCCTACAGGTTTTTCATAATGCTATAAATGGGAACCCGAAGTGTTAGCCCAAATAGGTCTCTAGGAAGTAAACTCCCGAAGCCGAGACTAGTTTTGAAAATAAAAAACATGGTTTTTCCTGCTTTGGCAAGTATGCTAAATATGCATTTTGCTCAACAAGAGTTGAATGGAATGTTTTCGCACTAATGAAAAACAAAACATTTAAAAACACTTGAACACTATCTTTTTTAAAACTGGTTTTCTGCTCTGGTGATTAAGCTAAAAATGTGGTTTGATCAACAAAGGTTGAATGCCATGTTCTTAGCCGTAAGGTTGTGTGTAAAGCTGACGCTTCCAGCGCTAGCCCGTCGTCAGAGCAAACTTTTGCTTTTTTTGCGGATCAAAAAATAACTGTGCGAGCCTGTTGGTTTATAGTGAACACTGGTTGCCAAGTTGTTGTCCTGTACAGAATTGTTATAAATGTCGAGAAAAGTAACCGAGGTGTCAAATATTTCCCATTTGATTTTGAGGGCTGGGTCAGTGGAAGGAATTAACAAAGCGGATAAATTGATCAAGTTCTTCTCTAGTGCAATACGTGCCTCTAAGTTGATCTAATGAAATAATCTCAGTTAGTGTTAGCCTTTTACACTGGGTCATTCCCCCTTGCTAGCCTTCTGGCCAGCCTTCCTGCCAGTTGGGTTTTTTAACCCTTATAATTTAATGTGTGTATCTTGGCACTGAAAAGCCCCTTACGGGGAGTTGTCATTAGAAAGTATTTTTATTTTTTTTGCAGCTCGTTTTCTCTCTCGCTTACTAAGTAGTATCGAAAAGAACGTCGAGCCTCCCGGCCAACCAATGTTAATGTTAACCCACTTTCGAACAAGTGAGTCCTAGAGCTGTTTCATGAGTCGCAGCCATAAGAGACAGTAGAGCTGCTTTATGTAACCCACAAACTGATGCCACTGAAACAATTAACACCAACACAAAGGTTGCCTCACTTGGGTTATCTGAAGTGATACTGACATTTACGTGTATCCTTTGTTTCTCAGTGCAATGAAAGTCCAGTCGTATTCATCAAAGGCCACAGCGTCAGTTGAAGATCGAATCAAGCGAAATGTTAACTCAATACAAAGAACTCCAGCTGCCCTTGAAAGCTTCCTGAAGTGACAGTTATCTCCATTGCTCGCAAGACGTGTGATAGACTCACTGAGGCCGTTCTGCAGTGCCAGAATTTTTACCTATGGAAATGTTTACGGCCAGCTCGTTGCGTACACTACTTCCGTGAGTGTTGAAGCGGTGTGGAGAATGCAGTGTGTGCAGTAACAGCAAACCGTTGTGTGTAAAGTGCCACTGCCACAAACACGAACCAACATTAAGTTCTATGAGGAGAGAAAGCTAGAAAAGCACTGCTTTCTGTTGATCCTCGAAATTGACTCTGTTTCCGAAAGCAGTGAAGTCACACGGAAAAATTTGTCAACATATGTGCAAAAGATTGCAATATACCTTCTTTTGTCATCGTTAATAACGTCAACGAACAACCACAGACTTAAATCAGTCGCTCTGGCAACATACACGTTCCAATTTGCTGTGGAGGCCTTGATAAATTTAATGAATTTGTCAGGCAGCTGAACTGGGCCAAATGACGGTTTTCCCCAATACCATATAAGGACAAGACATAGCATAAATTTAGGTCAACCAAAGAAAAAGAAAGTAGACTTGATGTGTATATTGTCTTGGTGCAGACTCAACGAAACTCTCGACTTGTTATTGAGAGCGAGGAGCAAGTAACGCCTTATTCATCATCAGTACAAAATGCCTTTTATCGCATCTATACACGGCTGTATTCTTTTAGCAGCAATGAGGATGCTATTGTGGTTCCCTGTTATGTTTGGCTAGTTTGTATATATTTTACTAGTACGTTTTTCGTTTGTTTGGTTTGGCTGACCCGACCAGTCAGTTATCAACTGGAACGCGTTAACCGTATCGGAGACTGGCCCTGCTTGTGAATTAGAACGGCTCATTTTTTCCGAGTGCAGGCATATGGCTGATGGTGATGGCTGGAACTCTATGAATGCACTGCACACGCGTGCATCAACCTTTCAATTAACCCTCGAATAGACAAGGGAGTGCATGGGTCATTCTGACACCTGACCCAAGAAAAGGTCTTCCCGCCCTAAGATACAAAGCGTTACAGCAATTGAAATGAAAGTTGCAGTGCTTGTAGTCCAACTAAGGATGCATGATCTTGACATTAATAGACCACTTTCGAATTAGGCTTCAGTTCCCGCGAACAATAACCTGAAGTCGAGGCTTCGTGCGAGAAAATACAGCAAATGTATGAAAACTTGGCA